>JAUYWH010000004.1:6916884-6927760 GCA_034779795.1 Ctenopoma multispine
TATATATTAAGTTCTTAGTCTTTTTATTAGAATTAACTAGAAAATATGTACACAGTATTAAAAGACACAAACATATTTTGTCCAGCAAGCTCAGCATCTGGCAACTTCATCTGGATGCTGATTGAAGAGTTGATTGATTGATTGATGCTGGAAGTTGATTGTTCCACAGCCCCCCCCCAAAAAAAAACTGTTCAGCAATGGTCTTTGAGAATGGATAGCAGTCAAGAAACAACTTTTTGTGAACATATATATTACCAAATTAGCTTGGTTGGAACCCCATACTATGTGTTTTACACTTGTGGGGGTAATCACTTCCACCTATAATACACTGATTAATATACATGAATATCCAGAATTGAAGTACGTTCATAATCTAATGTTATTTAATGGATTGTGAGCCTGAAATTGATTTACAAAACCACAATTAAACCTCCTGATTCTGACAAACACATATCTTATTACTGTAGACTGTAGAAGCATATCTGTTTCATTACAACTGCGTTTCATCTGTTTTGGGACAAGAACAGCAGCAAGCCTGACAGTGGCCTCACTCCTCCCCTTTGTCATCAGAGCAGAGAGCTTCCTTAAATGATGCGATCACATGGTGCTGCCCATTTGAGGAAGACTGAATACAGAGAGATGAGACATCGATCCCACCTGCCCGATCAATGGACCAGGCCTTTTCAGAAGAGGTGTGAGGAATCAATAATGTTCCGTATGAACGTTTTGTCATAACATTCATCAGAAATCCACTGGAATGTAATAAAAGGGATGGAAAAGATGTAAGATAGAACAGAAAAGAGCATAAAATACGAAAGCAAAGCCATCACACATTTACCTGTAAAAAGTTAGAATACAATTTGACTTACAATATTTTATTTATAATTATTTTCTGTTAAATTCCAGGGTACTTTACAGCCATGATAAAAGTTCTGAAAGAACAACATGCTGATCCTACACACGGAGGCTCTAACCAAATCACATTAATAATGAATCAATCAACTGTGGATAGACCAGAAGGCCAAAGTGTGGCCAAAATCACCAACATTGTCACAAAATATTATCACCCTATTGACTAAAAACACTGGGGTTAATCTGACAACAAATCTGTTTCAGGAAGCATATGGCATTCAAAAAAAGTAGGTCAACCATTAACCAGCTAACACACAGCTAGCACTCCTTAATCATAAGCCCCACATCCATCTGAAACATCTGATGTGAAGCATCAAAAGCATCTGGCATTAAAGATTATTTATGTTTCAGCATCAGAAATACATCTTACAAATTAAAAAAGTTGTCTTCATAAGAAATCAAACACACCCTTACTTAACAACTCAACACAGTCAGGGGCTGTGCTCCTATGACCAGTAGCTTTGTGGCTACCGTTAGCAGACAGATATCAGTTTGTACATCACTGAGTCTGTAATAAAGTCTAGTAATAAAGTGTTATTACTCTTTTCTACTTGTGCTCCTATTAAACTACTATTTAATGTTTACCAATATCTAATAATTGTAACTTGTTGTATACCTCTATATTGTGAACATTTGTATATGTTGTCTTCATTTGATAGAAGATGTCTAACTTTAAACATGTTTTGCTTTCCAGATTTGGTGTTTTCATAGTTTCCTTTTCTGCACATATGGATTAAGGTTTTTTTCAATTCCCCAAACATATCTTCATCTCTAAACTATAATCTTCTCCTTCTAGGCCTTAGTCTACATAAAACATGCAGTATTAAAGACCAACAGCATATGTTACTGTAGATATCGCTCTTAAGGTGATGGTGTGTACATGTTCCATTGCTCCATATTTAGGAAATTACATCAACAGTCTACACTACCAATATTACTTCAAGAGCACAATGATGACTCACCCTGGAGGTCATAAAAGAACCCAGAACAACATCTAAAGAACTGCAGGCCTCAGTTGCCTCAGTTAAGGTCACTGTTCATGACTCAACAAAAAGAAAGAGACTGGGCAAAAATGGCATCAATGAGGGGGTTCCAAGGCAAAAGCCACTGCTGACCAAAAAGAGCACAGAGGCCCATTTCACATTTGCAAAAAAATCTTCTTGATTATATCCATGACAAGGTGAAATATTCTGTGGACTAATGAGACAAAAGTTCAACTTTTTGGAGCATGCGTAAAACTAATTAACATTGCATAAAAAGAACATCATACCAACAGTCAAACAAGGTGGTGGAAGTATGGTGGTCTGGGGCTGCTTTACAGCTTCAAGACTGGGACGACTTGCCATAATTGAATAACTCTGCCAGAAAAACCTGAAGAGGAATGTCCGCTCGTCAGTTCATGACCACATGCTCAAGTGTATACGGGTTATGTAGAGGGACAATGATCCAAAACACACCAGCAAATCCACCTTTTAATGGCTAAAAAAAGAGAAAAATAATTGGTTGTTATCACTGAAGCCCCCACAACCAGTTTTTAGGCTTAAGGGGCAATAACATTTTTCCATATACCAGACAGCATATTCTCTTAATAAATGAAATTGTCATTTAAAAACTGCATTTTGTATTTACACAGGTTATCTACAGAAAAATAAAATAAATGAGGAAGGGGGCAAATACTTTTTCAGAGCACTGTCCAACTCCTGCTAAGTACATGTCTTGCACAGACCCTTTTAAACAGTTCTTCAGTTATTTTTAGCTTGCTGTTGACCTCTTGGTACTTTTTCCTTTAGAGCTTCCTCTTTACATGACCATCCATCATAGAAAGATGAGCTGCTCTAAATAGGGGGCCTGATAGTGCCATTATTCCTGAAGCCTGGATGTTCATCTGTGCTACAGAAAAAAATTAAGAAGAGTCTTAAATCAAAATTTTTTTTATCCCCTAAGCTTTCAACAGTAACATCTCAAAAATGTTGCTTTGGTTCCATGCTGTCTATGCTCGGCTCTGTCCACTGTGACATTTATTGAAAGTCTAGTTTTATTTGGTCTAATGATAATAAATGCATTTTGTTTAAGCAAACGAAGCTAGCTTCATTGTTTTAAATCCAACTAATTGAAACCTAACACAATTACAACTACAAACAAACAAGGTATGCTGTATACTTAAGTAACAGACGATTGTCTATTGTTGGAACAGTCTTAAACCATAGCCTTTTCTGTTTATTTTACTGGTTACTTTAACTGAATTAATTTTTTGTAAAACCGGATCAGTTATCCTGGATCGTCTCAGAAGACCATTAAATACAGGTGCGGAGTTTTTCAGTCACTGCAATCCAGCAAGCTTTGCTGATCTGTCTGCTGCTTGACTTACACTAGTAGTGTCACATTCAGGGGGCAAAAAAAAGAAACGCCTTACTGCTGCAGGCCCAGACAACCCTGTACGATTCCGGTCAAAGGTCTACATCCTGTAAGCTTACCACCATCCCACAAGATGAATGCAGATTAAAACTGGAGAAACATATGACAGTTTGGACATTGTTACTGCCCTTAAAACCGGTTTACGTGTCAATATCATGCTTCAGATATTATCTGAAACATCAAAGTAAATACATTACACAATATGAACATGTGCCACCTCAGTAATAAAGAACAGTGAGCAGAGCCCAGAAGATTGAAGGATTTTGATCTTTGTACCTCAAAGTATTCTGCTGACTGAGGCCTTCAAGCAAGTCCTCACATCAAAAAGAAAGAAGCTGAAAGAGAG
Source organism: Ctenopoma multispine (assembly GCA_034779795.1). Classification (NCBI taxonomy): domain Eukaryota; kingdom Metazoa; phylum Chordata; class Actinopteri; order Anabantiformes; family Anabantidae; genus Ctenopoma; species Ctenopoma multispine. The sequence goes on from JAUYWH010000004.1 coordinate 6,920,558, forward strand.
AGCAAGGAATGCCATTAGCATGGCTTCCAGTTCCAATACTAATCCCAGGAAAAGATGATAATTTTCTATTTTATGTCTGGGTCATCCATACTGCAAGGTCAGACAGTGCCTGTCTCCTGTCTGTCTCTCTGACAGATGGCTGGTTACCTGACATCACCCACTGAGTCAAATTGCCTTTAATACTTAATATGACTGCACTCACTCTTCTTTTTATATTCTTTCTTTACAAAATATTTCCTTTCCCAGTCCAAGATATCCAGCTTGCTGATTTCACATTTCTCTCTATAGCTGCATGAAAAAAGAAAGAAGCTGGCCATCATGGTACAAGTAAGGTTGCTCCAAGGGTAGCCTTTGTGCTCGGCAAAGAGCTCAGATTGTTCCTCCTGAAAGAGGGACATCTGCAGCAGACTGCACCCAGTAGCAACATTTGCCCTCTTTTGCACTAAAGATAATGTTCAAGCAGATTAGGAGTAGACAACCATTAATGGCCATTTTCCATGTGGCTCCTGTCATTAGGTTGTCATGGTGAAATGCATAAAAAAAATGAGAAAAAAAATACTTGAACATTCAAAATACATTCCTTACAGTATTTTACATCTCCTGCATTTACGTTTTAATCATGAGCCTTCAAAGATATTTATGTGACCTTCAAGCCTGAAATTTTCACAAGGCAACAAAACAGAGGACTGGTAAATCCCTGAGCTAAAGTCTGCTGGGTGTGAAGGTTAGATAATGAATACCCATTCATTCATTCATTGTGACTCTTCATTCCTTTTTTAGCCACTGTGTATCTGTTTAATGCAAAAAAGCTGCAAATGTCAAATGCAGTTATTAACAGAAGTCAGGAACATGAAAATCAAAAACTTAGTAAGAACATGAGGAAGTAAGCAGACATGCATGACTTGAGTTCTCTGGAAGTCTACTGCTCAACCTTCTTTTAGTACAGTCACCTCACTTGGCTGCTCTTTCCTCTCTCTCTCTCTATCTCTCTCTCTCTCTTGGGGCTGACAGAATTATCTTCTGCATCAGAGCTGATGCTGGGCCAATGCTCCACACAGAGGACTCCATTTCACATAGCCAGCCCCACTGTGGCCAAGGAGACACAGCCAATCACACTGGAGTATCAGTGGCATGGCCATCCACCATTTTGTGCTCCTCAAGGTCTTTGACTGTCCAGCTCAGCTGAGTGAAGTTGCTCCCTCTGCTATCTTGTTACACAGATGGAAGTGTTTAACTTTAAGAGCACAGACCTGAGTGAGCAACTTCCCCTCTGCAGACTGTCATGGCAGTCAGCAAAAGCAGAAGTGAGATGTGTGGTTTTGTTCACTGCAAAGATGGCCACCTACAGTGCAGCTCTGTTGTTCTTCACAAGCTTAAGAGATCTGATGATTGCGCTTCTAAATATGGAGCTTTCATACAAAACTTTAGCATGTTGTGTGTAAACCTCTGCAGATGACACACACACAAAAAAAAATTACAGGTGACCCAACATGTTCTAAACATGTTTAAGTGCCTCTATGAAAAAGGTGAATTATTTTCTTTACACTGAAAAGCATAGGAGATAAAACTTGGGACAACCCTTGGCAACATGATTAAATATCCCATGCAAAAATGATTAAGTGCACATTTTAATTAATAGCCCAAGGCGTGATTATTTTTGCAATTTTATATGGGAATGAATAGGTAGATATATTTGGTTTTCCTCAAGAGGTTTTTCCCCTCGAGCTTGAAGAGAAAAACTCAGAATTTTATCGAGCTCCTGTGCAAGTAGGCTACGGCAAAATATATACAGTAGGTCTATACCGCACATGTTCACAGTCAGATTTACAGTATGAGGCTGGAAATATGTTCCTAAAACTGAAACATGTAGGTTTGTGGGCTGAATAAATAAGTGAAGGGTGTCAAGGACAGATACTGGAGAAACACCAGGAAGTGTTTTTCCACAAGGACAATCGCTCCAGGAAACCTTACATTCCATGCAGCCTTGTAGTTCATCTCTCCTAGGAAACCATTTCCTGATGAAAATCAATTTGGTGCTGCCTCAAATAAATTCTGTATTATCTCAGACAGCATTTCTGAAGAACTGTGAAAAATTAACACAGACTAATGTCAACCCTCAATGTCCAGAACATGAACCAAAAAAATCCTCCCTGGTGATCCAGTAAACATAATATGACTTTTCTAGTTTTCTACAGAAGGCTCCTATCTTAATCAAACGTTTAAAACCTTTAATTCTTATTTTTCCCTTTCTCTACTAAAATGTCTTCAGCAGTATCTGATTCCATAACAAAAAGATAACCAGAAAACACAGTGAGATGCACTGAAGGGTTTCTTATAAGTGGTGCACGGTGGACAACTGCCAGGAAACACTGCAATGCTGACTTCCTTGTAAGCCTTGCATGGTAGGTACTACAGTTACAGGGAATGGGTGAGGTTACAAGCTAGTCAGAATGTTGCATTTCCAAGTGACCAAAAAAAGACACGGGATGCATTAAAAAAAGTGCCAAAAGTCAAAGTCAGTCTGCTTTACTCGCAGAAACGTTGGAGGAAAAGCTTTGCCATGGAGATCTTTTTAAATCTACTGTCATCTTTATCTACAAAGTGAAGAAGTGAAGCTCCTCTCCAGAATCACCAAACTGACCTCTTGAGGCAACTCAACAAGTTTGAAAAAGGGAAAGATGAGAGACCCATCAATATTAACTTACCACTGAGACCTCCTTTCCAAGCTCCTAAATATTTAATCGTCCTTGGACAGCTCTGTTGCTTCGTAGGCCGAGCCAGTGTGGATCCCTTCTACAAGACCACTCCTGTTCCTGCTCAATGAAGGCCTTGTCTGGTGGCACCACACTGCCCAAGGAACGGGCGTCTCCAAAGAATTCTGAATTTTTTTCCACCACAGGCAGCTCAAGGCTGACAGAGTTGGTTCACTGTGTCTTATTAGAGAAGGACATGAATCCGGAGTTTAGGCTGGAAACCTGACATGTAGATGGCTCAAATTTATCACAGTGGACAAACAGTCTCATCACCATGGCCACTTTCTGTCTGAAATCTTCATTTTCTATTAAACTAGTTGCCTATATATTTAATGGATGTCTGCTAAAAAACTAGATACACACAGCTAAAAGCTGAGCTACTCAGTTTTTTTTCCAGAAGGGGAAATTCAACGGTGAAATGTTGATGTTCTGATTGAAAGCAGAGAGGAGGAACCAGTTCTGCAGCAGTGTAACGTGGCAACTGACAACAGAAACTGGAATGACACCTCGAGCGAGCCACTTCCTTGTTCCATTTAAACCCTGACTAGATGTTGCTTTTTAGTTTTGCACAGAGCCCTAAGCTGAGTTACACAGCATTAAATAATTACACAAAATGAGGTGGATTTAAACACATTTCAACACAATCAAATAGCTAAATCAAGAAAGAAATTTGTGTAGAAGGTCAATAAATTGCAAGAGAAAAGTAACGTGGTTTGTGCTGTGGTCTAGTGTTTTGGATGTTGGGCCTGTGCGTTTCAGCACACTTACAAAGTGTAGCAGCAGGGCCAGGCTGCATCTCATGAGCCATGCATCATGTCAAGAAAGCACTCACTGGAGCATTTCAATTTGCCTTTGTGCGTCTCCCCAGCCTTCTTCAGTGCCCCAGGTAGAGAAGAATGGAGAGTGCATCACCCAATGTGAGTGAGTGAATGAGAGAGAGGAAGGGCAGGAGAGAGAGCGGTTGTGTGTTCGTGCATGTGTGAGGCCAAAAGACACAGAACGAGTATCAGTGTAAGCGATGAGCTTCACAACCACTTCCTTCCAGCATTCAAACCATCACTGAAGTCTCTCTTGTTTAATCCTCTGTCCTGTCTGTCGAGCTTTTTTAGAGTAATCCTGAAATACCTTGCAAAAATCCTGTTATGTAATTTCTTTTCTAAAAGTATCTACCACTGTTCAGTTCTGCCCTGTCACCTTAAAGCTGAAGTGCAGCAACAATTTGTATTAAATATTTTATTCATTAATAGCCAATTACTAGGACGTATCGAGAACAAGTACAATTTAGACAAAGATCTTCTATATAGACAAGAGTTACAAATCAGGGGACATTCTGCGGCCTGTGACAGAGTGGGGGCCCTTAGCTGTGGCCCGCTTTTCCCTATTAGTAATCCAGCCTCATTTTAATACAATAACCTACTGGAAATGCCATTACTGCCACAGGCAAAACAAACAGTCCTGACCCACATGACCTTGCTGGTTAGTTAAACTGACAACACACAGATTAGCTACTAGGGTAGCATACATATGCAATAGTGTGTTGAAGACTTATGAAAGTTACAACTCTCAGAGCAAATAGCACAATGTGGCATAGATGACATGTGTGAATCTTTCTTCTTCAAAAAAATAAAAAAGATATCACATCCAGAGGTAAATCACTGGACTCATTCGCAGAAAATCCACCATCCGCCACACTATATCCATTGCAGCCATCTGTGAGACAAATGTGTTGACTGCAGCAGATTCCTGTCCTCTACCAGCTCCTCCTTGAGAACCTGTTTGCCCTGCCACACCAGGGTGAAGGAGCATCGCCACCATTTTGATTGCTCTTCTCAGCCCCAGCATTGTCGCAGCACAGTGTGTCAAGCTCGCAGTCTCCTTGTCAGCAAGATTTCACACAGTGGCCAGGGGAACTGCAGAGCGTAGCACAGCCACACTCACATACAGCAACTGTCTCGCATGCAGACACACACACAAAAACACACAACAGCTTGCAAACACACCTTCTTCACTCTCCTGACAAACTGGTCAACAGACACCTTATGGATATGATGTGTGAACAGTTACCTAAGCCTCTACAGTGGACACAGAATTACAACATAAAGCTTGTTAATGAATGACCAACAACCTAAACCGTCAACGCAAACAACTTTTAAAGTAATTAAACATACTTGAAACACCAAATTTAAAAAAAAAGCATAATCTAGCAGTAACAGGCACATGTGACACCCAATAAACAGCAAGAGAGTCTACAAGCCGCTCTGTAAATAATTAGTCAACAAATTATGAGCTAGACTAATAACTATACTTTTGAATTTAAAGCCAAAGGGTGTTTCTGATAACCAGCACTGGACCACCATTTAATCAAAATGTAATCCAAAACATAACAGAACAATCATCTTGAGAACTTCCTTTAAGAAACTATCTGTAACAGCCATTACTTCACCGTGTCACACACACACACACACACACACACACACACACACACACAGAGGAGAAGGTGTACATGTGTGTGCACGTGTTGAGACCTCATTGTTGAACATTAACTACCTGCATGGCCAAAACACTGCATTATTCAGCATTAAAATTCCTATCTCATCCATGGGTCCCTCAGCCATTACAGTCACAAACACATACTGCCCATTGAGTGTCAGCTGCGAATCTGAATAATAAAACTCCTACATATTTACAAGCCAAAACGAGTTTAAAGACACAGAAGTTAACCTTGAAAGCCCCACTAAAGGATCTAACCTCACTTTTTCAGAGTTCTTCTGCTTCCTCTAGCAGACTAAACTTCCAAGCTGAAAAAGCAGAAAAAAAAAACAAGCAGAAGAAGAGGAAGAAGAAGAAGAAGAAGGAGAAGGAGAGCTTGTGGCCAATCATTTTTGAACACAACCTTTGTTGTGGCGTGAGGGATCCTGCCTGTCTGACTCCAGGGCTCTCCTTGGAGACTCATCTGCTTTCCTCCATTTTATGGTGAAGCCCTACTAGTGTGACATACCTGACTTGAGACCAGTGACAGCAAAATAGGCATCCAAACAGAGCAGGGGACATGCGGAAAACAATGTAGCAGTACGCCTCAAGAACAGAAACAAAACACTATAATAAAATATATATATAAAGCTACACTCTGCTTACATTCAATTCACCACCATCAAGAGATACCTAGCTCCAACCCTGTGGAGAACCGAGTCAAAATCGCCACCAGATAAGGTTTCATTTTTAAAATTGAGAGGAGCAGGGAGGGGGGAGAGCACAGTTAGCCTCCTCACACTGGACATGGCTTTCATGGTGAGTCTGTGTGTGTGTGTGTGCGTGTGACTGGACCAGCGACTATGCCAGCTCCTCTGTGTCGCTAATGGAGGCTGGTTGGGAGAGGAGAGCAATCCGTGCAATGGCTTCTCCATGAAGCTAACGCGCAACAACACGCACGGCCGGAGAGGGGACGCACAGCCGTGGCCAGTAATTCCCCTGACCAGACATGTCAGAATAACAAACCACTCCGCTTCTGTGCTGCTCAAACACGCAGTCGAGCCTCTTTACACCGCCGCGTCCATTTCCTTGTGTCACTTTGACAACAAACCGAAAGGCGACATAACGAGGAAGCGGTAGGTTGGTTAGGATATTAACTAGGAAACGAGAAGACCCACTTGACTTTGGCTGCATGGGTGCCAGCCGGAGAGCCCACCCGACTAAAAATCTCGCCCCGGCTTCCTCTGCCAAGGCGACTGGACATGGACTAAAAAGAGAAAAGGGGGGATCAGCTCTTTCCAGGTCATTCACGAGGCGCTCTCCAAATTATATCCCATGATCTACCATACCGACGTTCTCGCAGACCTTGAAAGCCCAACCGAAATCTTGGCGAAACTGGAAATATAGTGCAAGAGGTAACACTCACTGGTACAATCTTCTCCTCAAGCGATCCTCCCAAAAGTTGTCCTCGTATTTCATGCGTGCGCCCGGTCGGTCTAATGGATGATCGCCATCTTTCCTGCTTCTCCTTTGCTGCAGCTGCAGATGACCTGAGATCCGTCTGTCTCTGAATAATGAGCAACCACACAGACAAGGAAGACAATCTGCAAAGCAGGCTACACAAAGAAGTTTGGGAGACTAGCAAGCACCAGAGGGTGCACAAGAGTTTACGATGAGACGAGGGAGCATCAGCAGGATGGACAACGTCTATGTCTGAGAAGCTCATCCTTCATCTAGACTGAAGTCAGATAGCCTGCAAAGCCTTATCAGCGGCTCAGACCACCACCAGAAACATGCGGGCACCCTGAATTTTATATAGGCTTTCCATACTGTGTCTGCCACGTCATGGGGTTATCTGCAGTTCACTTTGGTGGTGATGATGCTGCTTCACACTTCAGCCAGACATAGATAGATAGATAGATAGATAGATAGATAGATAGATAGATAGATAGATAGATAGATAGATAGATAGATATGTTAA
>JAUYWH010000004.1:6927860-6994331 GCA_034779795.1 Ctenopoma multispine
TAGATAGATAGATAGATAGATAGATAGATAGATAGATAGATAGATAGATAGATAGATAGATAGATAGATAGATATGTTAATTTAGATTTAATACACATACCAATATTTAAGAAATATATATTTGAATACATCAATAATAAAACCAATAAATAAAAATGTAAACATTGCTCCCATTCAACACTACATGAAACTGATCACATTCCCCTAAAGGTTTATTATAAAATGTATTCCAATAAAAACAAAGCAATAAATTCACGACAGGCATTCATTCATTTTGTAAACGTAATGTCTGGTGTGTTGCAGTACATATATATATATATATATATTTACATATAGTATATGATGTTACTGTAAGGAAGACATGATGCTGCAGCTCTGTCCACCAGCTGCTAACAAAGAGAGAGCCCAAGACAAAAGGTGCAGGGTCCTGCTCAGATGTATGTCAGCGTAAAGGGTGGGTGGTTGGTGGGCAGGCAGGCAGGCGGGTGGGTGAGTGGGGGTTGAGCAGCAGAAAAGGGGCAAGCATGGAGGGGTGGGTAAAGAGGAGAAGAGTCTACCTTGAATGATTGAGTGACTATAACATCCTGAGAATACATTAATCTACCTTAATGGCTTTTGTTAAGAACAAAAGAATTTAATGTGTTAATGCCATAAAATATAATTATTATTTACATTCTTCATATTATTGCACTCTAAGGTATTTTTTATCATATGTCAAGAGAACTTACTGTATGTTCATACACTCAAACTATGTTAAGACCTGAGCAGGAGTTAGTACTCACTTTTTCTCTCTAAGCACCTTCAGTAGATCTTTATTTTTTGCAATTAATACTGTAAAAATGCTGTAAAACGAGAATGCTTTAAAAAATAATACAGTGAACAGCTTTTATTTATGTGTTTAATTTATACAAAGAGCAAAAAAAAACTTATATATTTGCTATGACTACTTACTACCATTAAAACAATGTGTTCTCCAGGATAGACTTGAGCACAGTTTTTTAAAGTGCTTGACATGTAGCAGAACTTGCCATAGTTCTCGTGTGGATTTAGTTTGTCTCAGTGTCTTCTGTCTCATCATGTAATCCCAGACTGACTCCACGTTGCTGACTATGTGGGGGCCATACCATCTGTTGCAAGACTTGCTGTCTCTGTAGATTGTTCTTTATGACTCTGACTGTATGTGGTTGGCCATCGTCATGCTGCAGAATGAATTTGGACCCAATCAGTCACTGCCCTGATGGTTTTGAGTGATGGATAAGAACATCTAACGCCACCTATGTTTTTACACTGTGCTGTGTATGAATTATGCATTATATAAAGTTCACAATAGAGCTTCATCTCATTGTAAATTATCCACCCTTGGATCTGGGACATACGTTTCGTCCTGGAGAATTATGAAACAAATATATTAATATTACATGTTAGATGTGTTTATTTTTGTTCATACAGTTTTTTTTCTTGTTTTTTTTGCAAAACAGTCGATTTTTTGTTCTGGTCATTCAAACAAAAGCATGTTCTCAGTGTTGAGCATTTTCAACAAGGCAGCAGTTTTTTATTGATTCAGAAAACATTGTTTGGATCCCTGATACTTTGTTTATTCCTAATAATTCTTCCTGAGACATTCAAATACACGAAAAACCTCAGTCACAAATCTTGTGAGCAGGCTCGCTTGTGATTGTTGTCTGATTTACAGGCAGAGACACTGAGAAGAATTAAATTTGTGTAAGATACAGACGTAGTTAATCATGTTTGACAAGTGTTGGTGTTGCCTCTTGCAGTGTTTGGTTATGAATTATGGATTGTGAGATACATATATTTTGTGAAATTTAATAGAAAGCTTCAGATAGGAAATGCTATTCAGTCACTTTTTTGTATCGGCAATCAAGCATCTGTGTCACCAGTGTTAATATAAGGCTAGATTCTCCACAATGCTGTTAACACAGTGTGATACAAACTGCGTCTAAAATATGTGCTGCTTTTGGAGCTGATTCATGTGAGAATATACATATACACATTATATATATAAACATATGTAATGTGTTGTTAAGCTTAAGGTGACAGATGGATTGAGCCTTTTTTAATACACTTCCATTGTGCCAGTTCTCCTGTTGTAGTGACGTACATAGCCCCATGTATTTCCCAGACACTGTGGTAAATGACCACTTGGTCCAAAAATGACTTCCTCCTTCTTTAGTGTTACCTGTGATGCTCTATTGTGTGTTCAGAGTTTTTTTTTTTTTTTTTGCCAGAGCATCTTGAAGAAAATCTAAAAAACCCACACCTGTAATATTTATGCCAAAAACATTTTGATGTCTCAACAGATCTTTGAAGGAATGTCGCTGGAGGAGTGATGTGTGAAATGCACACACACACACTGTGTTGACAGTGCATCCTGTGGGTGCCAGGTAGCAGCCGGGGTTTATCATGCTGCTTGGACATATGGCTGCTGCAGCAAATCTGATTAATATGGGATGGCCAGGAGTCCAGTGTAGGACAGACTGCACCAGGACATCCCCACTGGTCTGGCCTCCCCCACACACCATGCCAGGCCTCCATCCAGCGCGACTAAAAACAGACCAGTCGTCAGGGATTCAGATGGTGTAAGCGGTGGGGGAGTGGCAGCAGAGGGGATGGTGTACAGATTTAGATGGTGACCAATGACCTTTTGGATACATGAATCTTAATGCATCACTCTTTCACTGGGAGTTTCTTACAGCTAATTGAAAACAAGCATCTTCCATGAATTATTTCTATAGATGTTTTTGCAAATAAACACGGTTTTATAAGTGGCATTTGAGAAGCGAAATAAAATCTTGACTTCAAAATGTTGAACAGCCCTTCACACTCGTATGCTAGCGAGAACTCAAATGCACCTCTATGAGAGCTCCTGAGACTGGAATTGAGACACAGTGGAGTTCTGTATGGGTCAGCAAACATTGCAAGAGGTTTGATCTGTGTGCTAGTGGAAAGAGGACAGAGGAGACACAAGGAGATAAAATGATTGCCTCCCTGATAGTGTGCGTTTCACGGACAACTACTTTTCAGCTACAAGTCTGATTACCCTGCAGGTTGTCTTGTTTTTTCTGTTTCCCTTCCTCACAGACAATCCCATCTGCAATAAACACATAAACATATATGTAAACTGTTTGTGCCAGTTCATTCTAACTAGTGTAGCTTCTACATAATCAAGCATGACAGACAGTAGAGGATTCTTACAATAGTTGGACGGATTTTGACAAGTCTTCTTAATTGAAATGGATTTTTCTATGAGATTCTGATGAAAGAAATGGCAATACGCATTATTATTTCTTTCATCATCTACACCATCTCCCCAAAATAGTCTTTTCTCCAAAAATGACATTGCAGCTATGAGGGATGACTTAAATTACAAAACGTAAGTATAACAGCGTGCATAAAATAGAAATAAAACCATTCGCTGCTCTCTGTGAGGATTTTTAGATAGAGATGTCAAATCATGCAAATAGTCATAGAATGTGTCTAAAAGGAGAAATTATTATGAATTGTTAATGCTCCAATTAATATTTCACTTAGATAAGCCCTTTAACTTACCAGAAATGTGTCAGAAATGACTTCATGTATTCTGGATCACTAGTAATGTACCAGTATCTGTACTGTAAAACAGACTATGATCAGGTATCTCGAAACTTTTGTTTTAAATCAAACAGTTTTCAGGCAGGTTGCCCAAAGGTTTGCATACATCTGTCTGTTTATCCTGCAGACTAGAGACTTGTTTAGCATGTTTCTCTGCCGCCTTCTCAGTGTATATTCTCAGAGTCCAGCTCCTGGTGAAACCCAACAGGAATATGCAAATAAAGAAAATGAGAATCTGGGAAGACGATGAGGTGTAGAAAAAAACTTTTTCATGTCATTCAGTTTTTTCTGAACCTTTATTTAAATGTTGTGTAGTTTCAAGTCAGGTTTTCTTCTAAATCAAAAGGGATAGTACAATGATTACATTACACTCACAGTAACTATAAAAAAAAGCCCAGTGGACAATAAACATACATGCTGTGTATTGTAAATTCAATTTTCAGCAGCCTAAACTTAAAATGTACTTGATGAGAGCACTTTGTACATTTTGTGGAACACAACAATTTGTGATGGCAAACAAAACACAAGGCTGAGAGTGAGCATTTGATGTTTTACCGTCAAGATTTAAAAATGTTACTATTTCCCTTCAAATATCCTAAAAATGTTTCTAAACATCATATTTAGAGAACATCTTTAGTTATTAACTGCAAATTGGAAAGGAACATACTGTTAGAGATTGTTTTACCCCAAGACTCTAAAAACATTTTATGGTATTACAATTCTTTTCTAGTAACCTTCAGCTAAAACTATCAATTGATTAAAGTGAACCAAGAAAAACAGTCATATTTCTGTCTTTTAATCAGCACCTAGCAAATGCACAGCCATTTATTCACATACACATCACAGTAGATACAAATTTGAACTGTTGATGCAGTGTTGTAGATACGGTTTGTAAGGGACTGGACCAAACGTGACAGAACCAGCATGGCTTTAAGCAGCCAGCAAACTGCTGCCTGATGATTTGCATAACCCTTCCACACCTCATTTGGCTATGATATTCTAATCTGTAGATGTTGTCACAGGATGTATCACCTTTCTGAGGGACTGAGGGATTGCTCTGCCACTCCTGCTTATCCGTGGTCTCCCTCATGGCTGACTGTCTGTGACTGCTTGTCTGGAGCTGATGGTACTGATGGTGTGTAGGCCCGATCTGTGCACTTGGACTGGATGCAAACAAATGGGTAAGTCTGGATGGCATGCTTTTTATTTCTTAAAGCTGCAGTGCTATAATCCAAATAATCCAAATCCAAAATCATCAACAATAATCCTAGTTAATGTTTGACAGTTTGCACCACTGACTCTGAATATTAGAAGAACTTAACGGCATACTCTTCCACATTGTGCTGAAAAAAACATTCATGGATATTTATTTAAATAAGACCACAAGTGTCTAGACAGTTCTGTCAGAGTGTGGACTTGACAATAGCAACACACAGCTGTTCAGCAGATATACTATGTTCACCATCTTATTTTAGCATGCTAACGGAGGCTTAGCACTAAACGTATAGTACAACTAAAGTTGGTGGGAATTGCATTATCTTTTGCAATAAATCGGTAAAAAATACCCTAAGGGGATTCATGGATGTTTGTACCAAAGTCCAAGGTAATCCACACAGTGGCTGTCTAGACATTTCAATACAAAGTGCACAGATACATCATATGTGAACCATGAAACATGGGAACCAAACATTTTGTGTCAATCCACAGACGTTGAGAAATTTCACTGGAGAAGTGAAAAAAGTGAACATTTTAACCAACTGGTGGCACTAAATTCAAAGATCACTTCCGTTTTCATCCTGTGGGCATCATGAATGTTATCCTAATCTACTGATATATTTCAGTGTATCTCAACAGACAGACTGTCTAGATGCCTCGAGCTATGCTGTTATCTATTGTCTTTTACATAAGTCTTTTATCGGCTCCACTCACTTTTCTCCAGTTGAAAATGGACATCATGCAACATGTTAGACACTGCTCTGTGTAATGAAATGCACTGCCATATGTTTTTCACAATAGAAATACCACTGTGTGTGCATGTGTGAAGGCTGGCGGATAATTTCTCACCGTGGGGAATTTTATTGCTTTCAAGTCCTCATTCTCTGACCTCAGTGAAGTGATTGCCTCTGATAATGCCATTAACCACTGCCCTGCAATTCTCTGGGGTGTAGTCAAGAGACTGAGAATAGAAAATACTTTTATTTTTGAGAGAGGAGTGGATGTTTCTCGCTCTTGATTTATCAAAGGGCAAAAATTGACCACATTTTATTTGCTTCAAACTAACTGAATCATACATTGATCGACCCTCACCTACTAAGCCTTTCATTTGTATGCCAGTGGCTGAGACAGAGAAAGATGGCCAAATGAATTGGCAGAGACAAATGGCATTCTAATGTCAAAAAAGCTAAGGCGTTTTTTTCTTTGTTGCTGTAAACAACAGAATATGCAATTGAAAATGAGTATTTCATTAAAATATTATTTCTCTGTTATCATGCAGATTATTTTAAAACCATGTTACAACGTAATAGTTCAATCTTTTTTTCAATTCAAGTTAAATATGTTTAGCCAATTTTAGCTAGAGATATGTGGGTGTAGAGATGGCAATGTCAGTCATCATGTCACAGTTTTTATTTGTCCAGTACTTAAGTTTGAGCAACTACCTGAAAAACAAATGTCAGTCTCCTCAGCTCAACTTTATTATTTCTGCCGGTTGCTAGACATTGCTAGACATTAGCATTGCCAATGTGACCACAGCAAGCTAATGCTACTTTAGCTCAAAGCATAGGCAGGCTACAGACTCTGCAAAGTTGTAGATCATAGTTTTGTTGGATGCAACTTTATGTAAAACACTAAATATTATTGTTATTATTAAGTAGTTTGACTGTAACTGTAATTTTATGCTTATCCATTTGCAGGAAAAAGTTAAGGAACCAGATATTTGCCCGGCTCTTGCGTGTATGCATTCATGTCAAACCATCTGAATTTGTATTTCATGGTTTCTACTGTACTTAAGAACCATGTGAATCTGCTCCTGTCGTCTTTGTCTGTCTGTCACTCTATCCTTCTACATTTCTGTCTGAACGCGATGTCCAAGGTGCCTAGGCTTTATCCCCATCTATGTAACAATAAATCTGCCTTGCTACAGGAACTAAAAAGTCCCCAGGTGAGAGCTGTGCAAGGAGGCCTGCTATCAGGGAACAGTCAAGCATACAGTGGACAGTGGCATCTTTGGGATTAAAAACTGCTGCATCCACTGTTCCCTGGCCCATTGACGGATGGATAAAGCCTTGGACTTCACCTTATTGAAAGAAGGAGAGAGCGCCCGGGGAGCCATGAAATCCATAGACCCTCCTTTAAATGGGTTTGTAAGAGGCTTCTGCCTAGCAAACCACGGCTGAAAGAGCCCATTAAATAAAGCCCAGCTCCTTTCTGAGAAGCTAGGGCAGATTCATCAGAGAGAAGAAGGCAAAAATAATGACACCTCTTGGCCAGATGTGAGACGTTGTCTCCACTCGCATATCACGTGGGACCATATTGATAATTTCAAAAAACAACAGACAGATAAACAGTCTTTTCTTGCTTTCTTCTTTCATTTCTCTCTGTGGTGTCTGTGTCCAGCAGATTCAGATTCACACAGGTAGCCACGTAAACACGTCATGTCTACACAAGTATGGGGCAGAAAACATGTAATCGCCTTCAGAGTGGACACATTTTCTTTACTCAAGCCTCACAATCTTTTAGTAGCCATCTTCACCTTTTTACACCACAGATTGTAGCTGACAGAGCTGGATATACGTTCTGCGGGGCACCACCCACAGTATATGCTCTGTCATTTTATTTGTCTAGCTATGGATAAAGAACCAGAGTGGTGACATTAGCTCACCTTCTTTCTCCCTTGGTAGTTTAGAAAGACCTTCATGGAGAGAGAAGGTGGAATGCAGCCTGGGCACATTTGAATATCAATGTGGTCAGATAGGATGGGAAGGTGCTTGAAGGAGGGAGGAAGCAAGGCTGAGGAGGGCCTCTGGCAGGACAGAGGGAGAGATGGAAAGACAGAGATACAGAGACAGACTGAGAGAGAGATTTGTCATTTGCTCTCCGTTCCACCTGCTCCCCTGTCATGCATCCTGCCGGGGGGGAAATACACCCTGATGTCTGAGGGAGACAGAGGGAAAAGGATGAGTGAGGTGGGGGGTTGGAAGGGCAGAAAGCAAATAGAAGATCAGAAAAGATGGACAGGATTAAGAAGGAGACAAAGAAAGCTGAGAGAGAAAAAGAACAAGACACAGTTGTAGAATAATGAAAGAAAATATATGC
The DNA here is from genome assembly GCA_034779795.1 of Ctenopoma multispine. Taxonomy (NCBI): domain Eukaryota; kingdom Metazoa; phylum Chordata; class Actinopteri; order Anabantiformes; family Anabantidae; genus Ctenopoma; species Ctenopoma multispine. The sequence goes on from JAUYWH010000004.1 coordinate 6,935,787, forward strand.
ATAATCTTGCGTATTTGAGGTGCCAAGTCCTGAAATGCAGGAGCTAACTACAGGGGCTGGCAGGTATGCAAATAGGAGGATGTACCAGTGCACCACCAGATTACTTTTCCTGCATTTGCTATTCATATATTTGCAAGGTGACTCACTTCAGACAAAGCAGGTGATCAAGAGCTCTTTCCTTTTCCCTCTCACTTTTTTTCCTTCTCTCTTCCTCCACATCTGAATAGCAAGGAGAAGAGGAGAGCAAGCAAGGCTTGATGGATCCACAGCCTCAGCAGAAGCCATAAGCCTTACAAATGCTGCAGCCCACAAGTGCATGGCTGCAGATTTGATATGTATTCCATCAGCAAACACCATTTAATCCATTTTTCTGTCAGCCCCTCCTAAAAACATCTTGACTAATATAGGGAGAGTTTAGAGTGCAGGAAAAAGACAAACAAGACACCAGCATGCACAGTTAACAATCACACCCCAATCACTGAGAAATATTTGACATGCTTTTCACCTTTCTTCTTGTGGCCAGTTCTCTTCAAAACTCTCTCTCTCTCTTTCTGCCTCTCTCTTTCAGAGATCTAAGCATGCACATAAAGGACTGACTTTCCCAAAAACATCCAAGCATCTGCACTGACTAATGACATGGAGGAAATTTTTTTTAATTTTTCTATAATGCTTTTGGCAACTACAGCGCAGGTAGCTAATGGATGTACTTGACTTTGGGAAAATACTTGAAAATGTTGACCTGTCTCCTGCTGTTCACTTAATGAACATCTAGTGAAACAAAAATTTCCTGCCTCTACATTCATAAAAACAGCAGGATAATATAAACCACAACCATTATATTTTTATTGTTAGTTATACTATACCGTATGTACACAGCTCCTCAGATGTTATTTCTACATCTGTGCTTCTCTCAGCAGAGATTTTAAAAATTGTTCCTTAAATCTGAGACCTTCCCACAGACCTTCCTCTCTGTTTCAGCCTCATTCCTTCTGCTTCTCAAAGTCATTCTTCGCGATGTTGCTGCCACTTGGCAACAATAGATGCATTTCCACTGCTGTATTTTCTTCCTTGTCCATTACTGTTCTGGCCAGCTGTGTGGCCACTACTCATTCATCTTAAGTCCCAGAGGATCTGAGCTCTGCTATTCTTGATCCTTTGTGATGTCTTTCATGAGGCCTGGGTAGCATCCAGTCCACACTCACCTTTATAGATGCAGTATCAAAGGCATGTTGCATTAGTCTGGTTGTGTTATGCAGTGTGTTAAATGAGCCCTAAATGAGATCTAACATTTGTCTTTTGGCTTGACTTAGAAATCCGTCATATTGATATCCAGCTTTTTAATACAACGTGAGCAGCTCTGTCTTTGTCCCATAAGCGACTCAAATTCTCAACAGATGCACTATGGTTCTATGAGGTTGTACTGACACAGTAGTACTTTAAGCTGACCTTTGCTAATTAGTGCTAAAAACTAAGTACAGGTGAGACTGGTTCGAGTTGTGGTCACAAACAAACACTGGACAAATTTAAATGTTGATCTTTTAATAGCACCAAATGCATAATTGTCAAGATATTTCACTAAGAAATGTCAACCCAGTGCTGATACAGGGCATCATCAAACTCATTTGGATACGTTGTCACAGTACAAATGTCTGATACAATCCATCTAGTATTTGAAATATTTTCCAAATATTGTTGGCCCATACATCAGACTGACACTGACATTCAAGTACACAAACTCAATACTTGGCAGTAGTAAAGTGCAAGTACTTCATTACAAGTAGAAGTAGTCATGCTTAATTTTTCTATTCAGGTAAAAGTACAACCACAAAATGTTACTTAAAATACAACAGTAAGAATCTAATCCTAAAAAAGTAACTAGTAAGTAATGATGTTAAAATAAATGTAGTGGGGTAAAAATACAATGTTTTCCTTTGATTTGTAGTGGTGTAAAAGTAAAAGTAACTTAAGTACAGTACTTGAGTAAATTCTCCTGTAGTGCCAGCATGGCTAAACAGCTAAATAAAGTAAGATGCCAACATGTAAACATGGTGGGGAGTCTGAAAAAAGTGATATACTATATGTATATTCAGCATACTGAACAGGATGACAGACTGATTTAATGCCCAGGCTCCCGACAAGCCACTGAGGGATTTGTCTTGGTGAGATCTGAGATGAGTTCTTCCCTCCAGTTCTATTTGGTTACAGCCTTGTAAGCTCTGAATAAACACCACAGAAAGTACTGTGGTAATAACATAGTAAATTTTTTTTAAATCATGAATTTATAACATCGTACCATCATATGAGGAGATGCAGTCCATAAAGAGGATACCTCTGATGCACCCACAGCACTACACTGCCACTATATCTCCAAGGTCACACTTCATCTATCCACCAAGGCTGTCATGCAATCACAAGAAATAAATGAAAAACATGCACCATCCCGAGGCAGGGAAGCACAACAAACACTGGGCTGTGGTATCGTGCAAATGGGGATTCTAAAAAATGTCCGTTGGAGTTCATAAATTATTATATACTATTTAATTTCTTTCTGCCAAAGAAACTTCAGGCTTGCAGTAAAGTTAGGAAATGTACATACTTGAGATGACCAGTCCCATTTTGGCAGTTTGATTTTTGGGGTGAATTTTTCCTTTAGGTAACATCTCTGGAGCCAAATCCAAGTCTCCAGGCAACATAGTGACCCATATTTTTTGTGTGACCAGTTCCCCCGCATGACTTTGTTGTCTCACCCAGTTCTTAATAAAGCTGTTTCCTGAACTCTAATGCTGTCTCTGGTCTTACAGTATCATATAATGTACAGTAGTAAAAATTAAGAAAAGGTGATTTAATTACATTCTAATTATGCTGTTTTATGTTGCATCTTAGAAAGACAAATACATGTCTTTAGCCTGGCAAAAGAATAGATGATTTTACTTACTTCTAATAAGAATCACAACTATTAGTTTTGACAGTTAGAGAAGTAAAGATGTCTTACTAAGAATAGAAGTCATTGTCAGTAGTCCAGTTTTTGTCAGATTTCCTTAAATGAAGAAGAAGAAGTAGCTCATTTGTAAACATTGATTTGTCTAACCATTCATTTGTGTTACTACTGCATATAAAATATCTGAATGTTACTTTTTCTCAATTAAAAAGTCTGCACAGATATTCAAATAATTAAATTGGCTCTCTTTGAATCCAGGATAATGAAAGGTCTTTTTGCTAAAATGAGGGGTAACCAGCGGCAAAATGACAGACCATGAAGAAACCCTTTGTCATGTTGTCTTTTTCCTTGATTACTTGAACCCAGTTCTGTTAATGTCAGAGTCATCAATAAAAAGATATGGAAGGTATGAAATATTAAAGTTGGGGTGTAACTCCAGGAAGCACAGAAGAAGTTGTCGGCATTTAATTTCACTTCTTTGTTGAGATTTCTTCCTGGACAGCTTGTGGCATCAGCAGATTCTCTCTGCTGGCACGAAATTCATGGGACAAGTGTCTATGTCAGCAGTTTCTCCCCCCTCAGCCGGTGTGTAAAAGGACATCACACTTGTCAGCTTCGATAAGCTGAAATTATAAGGACAAATAAAATGGCGTGTCTGTGAGTGGGGCTTTTCAAAGACGATGTCCTTTTGGCTGAACAACATGATAGCTCGTATAGGGTTCTTACATGGGCAGACAGATCCTATACAAGCTCCTCTGTTTGTGAGCAGAAAGGAAAGTCTGTGAAGACGGGTGTGGGTGTCATGTCTGCATGACGGTCTTTGTTTTAGTGTGAATTTGTTTCTCGTTTTATACAGATCTCTGCATTTAGAGCACATGTGATTTGACTCCTGACTTTTTGTGTGAACACTACCACAGTTACTGTGTAATATTTCAGTTTATGAGTTTATTTGTTGAAACAGCATCTAAGTTTTTCGACGGGCTATACTAAATGTACTAAACTGAGGTGCGCTAATGTTACTGACTGCATCACTGTATAGACTTTATATACCCACACATCTCCTTCTTATAACTCAACATATAAAGGGAAGTACTGTGCTTTTAAGTTTGTATACAGCAGAAGCTAACAAGCTAGTTGAAGCAACTTCCATATTTTTCATCATGAGTTAAAAAGCAAGTCCAGAAAAAGAGCTAACGACTTTGAAGCTGATCTACTGTGTATGTCTACCATACAGAAAACCATAGTGCAAAATTGCATGGGGGATGGTGTTCTGCTGTCCAGCAAAACACAGAACTGACTGCTGATGTTTGACAAAGAGCACCATAACACTTCACAATGCTACTGGTTGATCTGTTTGGGAAACACAACATAGTACTTCAAAAGGCATCATGGTTCGGGGTTGTTTTATTACCTTGCCATCACTTAATGGAAAATGTTTATAAAGGTATCTTACAGGATAATGTCAGAATGGATCCACCAGCTGAAGCTCATGATGCAGCAGGACAATAACCCTAAACACGGAAGTAAATGACATACTGCATTGATCCCTTCGGGGATCAAGGACACATCAACATGTAACCTGGCAGGAACTGCTCAGCGTTCATAGACAACTGCTCTACTATTTAGCTACTTGCCATCCCAGATCTACTACATAGATGTTCCCCAGAGCCCAGAGCTTCAATGAACAAGCTGTTAAATAACTTTTGATTTGGCAGGTCTGTTTAAGTAGCACTTGTTTGAAGGCATCGCTGCCAAAACAGGTTTGACCAGTTATTAAATCCGAGGAATCACGTTTTCAAGTTTTCCACCAGCATTGTGAATGTTTAATGGGTTCGTCCATCCATCCATCCATCATCCTAACTGCTTTTCTTCACACAATCACAATACACATCACACATTTATGGACACTGAATGTGAAAACTAGATCATTCCAAGAGGTTCACTTACTTCCTCATGTTACATATCGCTGATTTCCTTCCTAAAATCTTGTTTAATTTCAGTTAAAATAAGGCGATAATGCTCTTTGTGAACTTGTTGTGCTGACATCTAAACACTTTTACTCACTGCTGGTTTGCAAGTGAGTCAGGTTAGGAATTAGTAGCTGGTAGGTGTGGATTAAGCCGTCTGCTCATTAGACTGAGGTAGCAGAGCTATAATCCACATCCTCCCTCACAGCATATATGCTGTATACACACACATAGGGTTATATACAGTGCACACAGAGAAATAAACCCGCTGCACAATCCATTTAAAAAGGTTACATTCATTAATTTTGCATGACCAAATGGCATATGGCTCTCTTTCAGGTTTTACACATAAAGCTGCTGATGTAACTGGGTTGAAATGACAGGAGGGTTGCAGCAGGTATATAGGTTAAAGTTTTATCTGAGAAAACTGTGGGAATGGCTGTAATGTTGCAGTGTCTGTATCTGGATTATGGATGCAGTCTACAGGTCTGTAAAAGTCTAAGCCTCCCCAGTTCCATCAAAATCCTCACAGGGCATCATTATGAAGTTATTGATCCGATGACTGGTCGTGCTGAATGTCACAGCAAAGATAGAGATAATTTTCTAGCAGAAAAAACAGACAGAAGTTATACTGAGAGATAATGAGGTATGACTGTGGGACACACTAGGAAGTGACACTTAAAACAAAAATAAGTCTTAGTAAGGACAAGTATGATGTTCCTTCCTAAGAGCCACAATGCTGTGATTATTGTAGGTCACCAGTTCAGTTCAATTTCACTTATATATATTTCACCCTTTGATTATTTTGTTCTGAAGAGCAACACATGGCAAAAGACAGCACTGCACAAAATAATAAAGGCACACATGAAGTTCCCCCTTTAAAGTAAATGATTAATTCTGTAATTAATGAGTTGCTATCTAATAGTCATTTCCAGACAGCGTAGATGTGTCTCAGTCTTCAGTGTTAAATAGCATAAAAACATTTTTCTACACTTACATTTGGTGGACGCTTTCATCCAAAGCAACTTAAAATGGATATTTCCAAACATAAACAGGAACTTGTGCTAGGTGGACAACTCCTTTGCCAACTGAACTGCAGCTGACCCAGCATTGCACAGTGTTCTCTTGTGCCACACGATGAACCATGTACATTTCCAAACCCTACAACTCATTGTGAAGATAAAGTGCAGCAATGCATGTTGCAGGGCTGATAAGCTATTGATTTTGGTTTGTGTGGATGTTATTAATGTTTTGGCTCTTCCTAATGATCTCTTTTAGAAAATGTGTGCAGTGAGAATGTCAATATACTGTATATTCTATGATATGCATAGAAAATGTGTAAAGTTTGAAGCAAACATTGATTTGTTTGTTGTGCTTGTTAAAATTAAATTCAGATGAGATGATGTCGACAGTAGTGCAACAGGAAGGAAAACAACATCCAGTTGTTCTGTGAACTAACAGGCGTACATCAACAGTGACAGCTCTGAGTAGCTCTGGAGAACTGTGCGGCTTTTCACCTGCACGGTAATCATACCTGATTTAAATAAGCGAAACCTGATCAGTGTAGGAGTTTGTCTGAATTTGTTAACATTCATTCTGCTGTTGATGGACACACATTCTTCTTAATGATCACATTACAAGCATTAACAGTTACATTTAAGTCTCGCAGGATGGAAAACACACTTTTTAATGTCATTTAAAAAAACATTTTTGACAGATAGATATTTAAATTGAGATATTGACTTGTTTCTGTCTTATTTATGTACATTCTGCTGTTCATGCTCATCTCTCCTTTGCATATGTCCACATGCACTACAGCTCACAAGGGCAGCATCTTTCTAAAAAAAATCTGAACTGCATCTGAAGGAGCTCCACCTTATCTCTCTAACATTGGACACAGCTTGTCAGGCTTATGGTGTTTTATATTCAGGAGTAATATCTGGATTCCGATGAACAGAGGAACCCAGGTGTATCTGGCCTCTGTCTTTGCAGAATTCAATCAAAGCCAAATCTGCTCCATCTCCTTCTCCCGTCCTCCCTCGCTATTTCTCTTAATTTCACTTCAATTCACTGTGCTTTATTGCCATGAATGATAGATGAGCAGTTTTGCCAAAGCATCTAACAATAAACATTTGTCTTTTTTGGCCATTTGTCTTTGTGTATATTACAGATATTCTGTATATTAATCTATTGAACAGCCAGACCCCTTTGTTGTCTAATTCCATTTCCATCTATTTCAATTTTCCTATCTCATCCTGTCAAGTAACATCAACTCTAACACAGATTATATTGATTTTGTTCATGAATTTCTAACTAGCATTTTCTTTTACTATAAGAGTTTACTTAAAAACATGTTTTCCTCACTCTCAGTGCCTCGCAGATATTTTGTTTCTCTAATTTGCTCCAGTTGTAAAGTATCTGTATGCTTTCTACTGAAGATCTTTGGATTATTTTACATAACTGAGATATTTCCTCTGCAAAGTTCTGTAACATCTCATGTCTCACAAACTCCAACTATAGCTACTCAACTATCTGCATGAATTGGATGCTTCTAGGGTCAAAGGTCAATATGTACATTTACAAAATTGTATTTAAGTACAATTGTGAGGTGCCAGTAGTTTACATGAGCATTTAAATAGTAAAGAAATATAGTACTTTTTAATGTAGCTAAGATTTTAAAATATAAATGTTATTGGATACTACAATGAAGTGCATTTGTAAAGATTAAATAAATAATTACCACTGAGCAATTCAATTAAAATATATGATGTATAATATAAGCAACTGACTTAGGATCTGAAAATGAAGCCAATCAAGCCACAACGCAGATAGCAAAAAGATATCAAAGGCATCCTGCTTTAAATTCCCGCTGAAATGTCATTAGGAAACGGCAGTTAAGGTGAACTGTCTGTAAAATCAAGACCAATGGTTGCCAAGGATCTACAGGAAACTGTAGCTGAAACAGGAGTGACGTTGCACAAACTGGGTCTACATGGAGGAGTCACGAGACGGAAACCTTGTCTGTGACTTCATGATAAAAGTTACCATCTGACGTTAACACAGATGGATTGACTGGACTTGTTTTGACAACAGAAGAGTCGGAGGTAAAATTGAGATCTGTGGCCACAATCAAAAGAGCACCTTGTCAACTGTTAAGCACTGATGTGGAAATATTCTGCTTTGGAGGTGTGTGGCAGTGAAGGAAAAATTGCATAAGAGAACTGTTTCAACAGCTTCAGCTTGCATTTGACGTGAAGTGGTTAGTGTATTTTGAGGCATGCTTTGAATCGCTGTTGTGTGGTAGAGATCAGCCTAGTTTCAATCTCACGTCATTGACTGATGCATGACATTTACATCGAGAAGATGCTGATACTTAGTGGAATCCATTCATACCTCTATCTGTACAATGTTTCCAGGCTTCCATGCAGCCACAAAGAATAATATTTTCCCCCACATGATTTGCAGTTACCAATATGTTTTATGAATCAAACGCTTTATGGTCAAGGAGCTAAATTTTAAAGTCACTTGTGAATAACACTACTGCATTTTTACTTAAGTAGGATGTTGAATGCATGATTTCTACTTGTATTAGAGTATTTTACATTGCACACCTGGTATGTTTACCTAAATGTTCTGGATACCTTTTCCTCCTAATTTGGATGAACTAGCATTTTAAATACCCCAAGCTTCTGGACTGGCAGAGGGGAAGCTCTTTATCCAGCCATGCTCTGCAGTGCACATTTGCTTCTGTGTGTGTTTGTGATCACACTTTGTTGGAAGGGGATTGGATTTTCTCTCTCCATTTGGGCCACCAGTGATTAGATGAGTCTATGTCTGAGAGTTTAATCTTTGTTGGAAGGAGCGCCAAGTTGCATGTGCATGCACACGCTCTCACGCACTCGCACTCACAATTTGAGATCCAGATGTATCTTTTTTTGTGGAGCTGCATCTGCAGGGAGGCATGCAGGCCTCATGGCAAAGGCTCAAGCTGCTTATTGATGGGCAGATTTAGCCTCCATTCATTTCACTCAGACATTTCTTTGTCAGACCCTCACTCTCTCTTTCTCTCTCTCACAATAAACACACAAACATACACACCATGTGTCAGGTGATGCCAGCAAGGAAAAGAGACTTTGTGCAACAGGGCATAACATAAAGAAATGATCTCTTCTAAAACACTCGCACATAATCAACAATTTAGTTTTTTCGTGTCTCTTCTGTTCTTTTTTTCTTTAAAAATAATTTTTTAAATAAAAGTTGATGGAACAAATTGGCAGCAAACTGTACATCAGTGCATTTTGGTTGTAAATCTGCCTCCGCCAGAAGGACAGAGTGGTTTTAGCATAATAATGCAGCGTCTGTACAGTACATTAATATTCATATTTACAGATTCTGCTGCTGCTCTGACAACTTAACCTCGCTCGCAGCCACCAGACATCTGTGACAGAGCAACTGTCCAAGTTTGTCTTTGCACACATAGTATGCACATTTGTTTGTATGGGTGTTTTTAGCATTTTTATCTGTATCTTTATTAGTATCACAAATGCACAGTGAAGATATTGTTGCTGCTCCCATAGGTGATTAGTGGTTACAGTTAAAATTAGACAGGTAAATACATTTCACTCATCCCACTGTGTTATTTAACCATCCACCTTTGCCCAGCTCTTTTAACTTTGCCTCCATCTGTTGCCTAGGCAATTTAGATTTGTGATTGATTTACCTAATGGTGCCGTAAAACACATTTAAAGCATCAGAGAGAGCAAGAGAAAACTTACTTACCGAATTTGCTCATGAATAAAACACTTTATTGAATTTTGTTAAAAGTAATTAATGAATGAAAGTGTTTCAAAACTGTTGATATGAGGTCAGTGTGGCTATTTTTGCACGACATGTGGAACTAAAAGGCCTGTTGTTAATTTTATGTGTTGACAAACCTGCATTACAGTTGTCATAATGGATTTCAGCGCTTTCAAGACAAATTACAGTGAGTTGCAGTCATTAAGTTCAGCATAATCTGTAACTAAAACACTCACATATAATTGTCTAAACTGGCACATAGTGGGAATTTATTTCATTTTTTATTGAGAAACACTTTCATTGAAGGATTTTCTGGTTTATTTTAGTTATAAAAGTTCACTGCCACTTTATTAGGTACACCTACCTATATTTACGGCAGTCTAATACAACAAATATAATAAATCTGACCTTCATAAAAGTGGTCAGGTTGTACTGTGTTAGAAAGGTGAAGATTCAAACAACATGGCCTTTTTGGTAGCTGAACTGTGGGATTATTGAATTGTAATGTTTCTATAATTTTTTCCCACGCCAAATGAGTTTTTTTTCTGTAATTATGTTACCTGGGAGATGAGTCACTGCAACTGGGCTTCTATCCTGTTAAGTCGAAATGTTTCACTACTCATCCAAGTAGCTTCTTCAGTCTGAGGACAGTTGGTAAGAGACCTCAAATTTATCCTCCAGGTTGGTTTAACTTCACACTTGCTCTTAATAGGCTTGCTAGGTGGACAGTAGGAGGGGGGGAGTAGATGTAATAGTCACACCTCTTCCAACCCTTTCCAACCCCATTAAAGTGGGTCGTTAACTGTGGCCTTCCTGGTGGATGTGTAAAGTGGTCTTGATTTTCCTGGGGATGGATGAAAGGGCAGCATTATAAACTGGAAACAGAATTTGTCTAACGCCTCCACCTCTGTTGGGGGAGGGGTTTTCTACGTGCACATGCATAGCTTCTCTCACACCCCTCTCATAGCACCAATGTTCTCTGGTTAAAAAACACAATTGTACAGTACAACCTGCCCGGTCTGCTGCTTGTTGATGCTCTTTTCTCTCTCCACTTTACACTCACCCCAACTGGTCAAGGCAGATGGCCATTAAAGGAAGTTTTACCTCTCATAGTGTCACCTAGTGCACCTAGGGTTTTCTATACAATTATATATAGTTGTATTGTTATATTTTGTAGCGTCCTTACAGTGTAAAGTGCCTTTAGGTTACTTTTGTTGTGATTCTATGCTATACAAATAAACTGAATTGATTTGAATTGAACTGTAACCCCGTATACAGTATTCTGAGCACCATGTGGTGTTAGGTGTTTAAATGAATCAAATCTAAAAAAAAAAAAAATACAGAAGCATGTTGTTATGAGAAAAAACATCAATAGCACAAAAAAAGGATGTACAGTCTGTGTTAAACTCTTTGAGGCTTGTTTTTATGCAAGTCCATCTTCGTGCCACAGCAGCTGCCACTACCTCCATCCTCCAGTGCGACTCATGTGTCCTCTGGCTCCAACACACACCATCATCTAATGTACCATCCTGAACCACAAATACACACACACACACACACATCTTACTCATTTCATCCCAAATACAATGTCTGCTCAGACCATATTTCATCACACAAACGGCATCTAGAAAATGGGCAACAAAACATGGTTACCAAAGCTCTTCATTGCTTTTTTTACATTTCCATTTCCCTTGAAAATGTTTTCCACAATTATAATGAAAAGGCCTGTAGACTGAGACATGCAATGTGGTGAATGAGCAAACTACTATGTGAACCAATAACACAAAATCTGTTAAAATTCAAATAAGGTCTTTTTATCAGTTATTTTAAATTCCCATCTCTCTGACCAGCCATTTATTTAAGTGTATAAGTACATATGTACGTGTGTATGCTAGAGAGACATTATGGTTATTCTCTCCTCAGAATTGTATTGTTTTTACATGTCACTCTGGCATTTCATTATTTGTGATGATCTTTTCTCTCAGGCAGGAAATAACATATCTCACAGCATAACAATGAGAGCGTGAAGGTTGAGAGATGCATCAACAGGATCGTCTGATATCCTTCAGGGGAGAAAACAAGAGGCTTGTTTTTGTCTTTTAATTGAGAAACAAAAGCAAAGGTGATTCCTGTGGAATTAGAATGGGGAAAAGGGAGGAACAACAGTTGAGATGTGGTATAGCACCAGAGGTGAGCAACAAAAGGTGGATTTGCAAGGTTTGCAGATGAGGAAAGTCTATGTTTATATTGCCATGTAGACATTTTGTCCCTAAACAATCACATTTTGTCCCTGTTTTGATCTACACTGGTTCTCCGCGGATGGCGCTGGATCTTAGCTATTCGGCAGCCTGTCTTGGATGACACTTTTTATTGTGACAGAGACGGTGAAAAATAGTTGGTTGCTTGCATGGATGTCTCACTTGTTCTCAGAGGTGAGCATGGCGCAATTAGTATGCAACAAAGACACCTCACTGTGGCTGCAATCTGAATAGAGAAAATAAAAAATGTGGAATATATGATGTGTTTTCAGAGCCTTGGGAGAAAGGAGCTAATATGCATGTCAGTCAAGCCCACCAGCAGCAGATAAAGCCAAGCAACCATTTTATGCCCGAGAGTGACTAAGATATTGGTGTGAACTAACTGACCGGATGGTGTTTTCAGAGTCAGTGACCTCTAAACAGCGATTTATGCAGAGCAGGGGAGTCGGGGAGAAGGGAACAGTGATTCTCATTTGTCTGACACGTCATTCAAATCGGGGACTGAGTGACACTTCAATTAACTCCCCGTCCTCAACAAAGTTTACCTTGGTCTTCAGAAAGGCGCAGTATTTCGTCTCATCCTGCAGGATTAGCCAATCATATTTCCAATCTCAGACCTGTCACCATGGTGTCGCTGTGCGGCAGCTGGTAGTCATAATGACAATCTATTCTTCAGGAAGTGAAGAGCTGTTTTCCCCTCAATTTTCTCAACCAAAGAAGAACATTGTGTTTTTACTCCCGTACAGTTCTGCCTCATACTGTATAGTTTTTGCGTGTCTTTCTTTCTTCCATCTGCTTGTCTATCTAGCTACCTTGACTTGTTGCATGTCTCTTTATTTGTCCATCTGTCTCTTCATCTGTCTGCTTTTCATTCTTTCTGTCTGACTCTCTCTCAGTATGGCAACACAGACAGGTTTCCTGAAATGATGCTACATCTTCCCCAAACTCAAAATACAGAAGAGGAATGGTAGATGAAAAAGGAAATCTGCTCTTTCCCTGCATTCCACCTCTGGCCTGTGTCACAACAGAGGTGTCTACCTCAAAGACAGTGTTGGCGTTGACTGGCTAGCAGTAGAAATTCTCTTGGCAGAAGTCCAAAGCTTTGTGTCCATAACTCTCCTCCACAGTCTGAAGATTTTTGTCACCTTCCACTCTCACAGAAAAATACACATAATGATGTTATAGAACTGAAATTAGGTTTAAAAAAACATGTAAGGAATCTAAGCATTCCAGGGGACTAGCAGATAGTGGAAACTGACATTGTTCCAGATGTTGTAGCAGGACTGCTCTGGCAAGCATCACCTCCCTCTGCTTCTGGAATAAAGCACCAGGAGACAACTGAGGAATGCACACAGATGTTTAGCATTACTGCACTGTATGCGGGCCCAGTTTGACTTGACTGTCACATGATGGATGTCAAGATGGCGTACAAAATATAATACTGCCTTTGCTGCAGCCAAGGATGTTCACAGTGATGCAGTGCATTCTCTGTGGCATGAAAAACATTAAGAGACTACTATCAAGCATGAGAAAAGAAGAAATACATGTATAAGACAATATAGGAAATGTGAGAAGTATAAGCAGTAATTAACAACATTTGCTCATCATGTTAACTGATAACCTGGCTGGAAGATCTGGCTCACATCACATTTCCTGTAAAACATATTTGCTATTGTTAGTTGTGTATAAATGTCATTTCTAGAAACAATTGGTTTGGCAGATCTTATGTTATGATTGTCTGAGCAAACTACACAAGGTCCCCCAAGCAGAGTTTTCACACAAGTTAGTGGTATCATTGCTAGGTGGCTTTCCACAGCACCAAATATACCTCAGATACTACTGAACATGTAAAAGACCCTGTTTTATGGAGCGTGACACCACCTGGGGACTAAAAGCTGGGAACTGTCTGCCTTTTTTCAACTTCTTTTGTGACCATTTATCTCTCAAGAGTGCAACAACTTTAAAAAATGCAATAGATTTGCTGGCGTTCTCTTTTAGGCACTGCAAAACACTTTTTTTGTATAGAGTAACTATGAAATAGATCATTTTAAACTTGTGTTATTCAAACTCAGTAACATTAAAAGTATTGGTTTATGACTTCGCCATCCTCCACTTGTTGTGAGCAAATGCCACAGTGGAGGACAGTATGTTAACAATAGTTTTTTTCTGTTTACTCAGACTCTACCACCATTAGCTAGCTGTCCCTCAATTCTGCAAAATTAGAACAACTGCTGTGTTATTGTCCCATTTGTAGTCTCTCTGTTGGTGGTATCTACTGATATGACCCCTTATATTTATTTGTATTTTTACTCTGGTGATTGGAAAATATGTTGTTTAGTGAGAAACCTAATGTTGTGTTGTAATGACTAGTTATTGCATGAGATCACAAGTGAGCTATGAAAAGCTGCTGATGTTCTCTTCATACAGTCAGTCTTGGTATATTAGCAATCGTAGGGAAATGTAATATTCAAGATGCACCATCAGTCAGTTGAATGTGTGAATCACTAGTTTCCCCTGATTTATTATCCACCTGTCATAAACAAGACAATCAAAATGTCACACAATCAACTCTTCCCTCTCCCGTTTTCTGTTCAGCTTCATTGTAATCCTTCTTCTCCACCATCAAGTGGCCTTAATTGAAATCATACATGATTCAACTTCAGTTCTATGTTGCATAAAATATTGATTTGGGATCTTAAAATAGTGCAACAGATTTTGTTCTTCCTCAACCGCTTCACCTTCTACATCCAATATTCACCACTGAACAACAACAACCCTCCTACATTAGACTTGCGTCACATGTGAGGCTAGATGATCAAAAACCACAGTGAGTCACACACAGATCCAATATATTTTTCTTTTTTTTTCATCTGAGTCAAGGTGTCAATCTGTGCATGCAACACAGGCTCATTCTAGCTGATGCAAACATAACAAATATTATTCCCTCTATAGCCTCCTGTTGTAGGACATGACTTCTCCATCATTACACATCTTTGAATATGCATTCATGGTCATGAATATAAATTCATTGCTCTATAAAGAAATGGGTCTGAACAACAGCATCTAATAAGAATATTCATACTATATATCAACCAAGACATGCATGAATAAATGTAATTGAGCGACAAGGTGCAAAAGCAAAAGAGAGGAAATTACAGACAGGAGAAATACTGTTAGGAGATGGAAAGATGGAGGCACTGAGGATTGTGAGCTGAATACTGAGCTTAGGACTGAAAAGGCAAAGAACGGTAACACTTGGTAAAGCTATACGAATTATCATGAATTCATGCATGGTGATGATAAAGTGGTGACATGCTCATTGTTTTCTGTGTTCTACATTCATTTTTGTCACGTTTTTATGAATTCAGTCTTTCTGTCTATTTGGACATTAAGTATTTGGAAAAGTAAAAAAGCTAATTAGTTTAGTTAATGTAAACATGTTCTTTTATATTTCACGTAATAAGCGGTATTATGTAAAAAATCATAGACCACGTTAGATAGGTCTTTTGTAGTACTGACTATCTTTAAATACTTTAAAATAATATGTACTGTATGTCACAGATAACCATGACCCAACATGAATCATCATCCTAACAGGGGCTGCTTTGCTGCCTCTGGAGCTTGCCATCATGGAGGGGAACATTTATTCCCAAGTTTATGAATGACGCTATGGACTGAACTCACAAGAGCCATTCACACCAGATGTCCTAAAAGTTCTGTGTGGAAGAATGGTCCAAGGTTCCTCCTGAACATTGTGCAGCTCTAATCCACAGCTACAGGAAGCACACTCTTGAGGTTGTGGCTGCAAAACCTGGTTCAACCAGTCATGGAAACACTGCTGCGATTACTTTTTTCCACCATTACCATGTATGTTTAATGGGTGTGTTCAAAACAAACATATTTGTAACTTTTGTGAAGATCACATCGCACTCTATGAACAGCTTACGCAGAAAACCAGGATATATATACATGCATGTGTACATATATAAGGTCATAAGTCATAAGTTTTCTAAAATCTTCCGTCACCTGAGTGTAGGACACGTTTAACTTACCACATACTTTCTGTTTTGCTCTCACACGTATACAAGCTCTCACACTCTAGTTTGACTGATGTTTCCCCTACCCCAGCAGCAGTATTTCCTTTGCAGCTAGACTCTAGATATAAATCATAGAGCTGTGTTTGCATTTCCTGGTAAGGTTACGAGGTCAGCTGAGTTTACTTCAAGAAGTTATGATTGTAAGCCATGATCAGTTCAACATTCATCGTTTAAAATTACTAGCCTAACAATAACTACAAACTAGTGTAGTTGTAAAATATAACATCCTTCCATCTATCATTTTATATTGTTTTTGTATGTATTTTTCAGTAACTCCTATGAAGCAAGCAATCAAGTTATAGTTCCTAAGTCTATATTTCTTTCTGCAAAATGCTTGAAACTAATTTACATTCAGTAATTACCTCTTTGTTCAGTAATCTATGTTGTAGTCAGGTGCTTCTTTTTTGCTTTAATTTTCTTTGATGTGTCTGGAACTTGACTGGAGACTCTGCTGACCTCTGTGATTTAATTTGCCTGTGGCCAATAGGATAAAGGGGATAAAATAGTTCCTAAGCTTTGAGTGTTCCTAGGAGCACAGTAATTATGAAGTGATTGTGAAATGTGAGAAGTTCATAACCACCAGGACTTTTTCTAAAGTCGGTCATCCATTCAGAGTAACTGGACAGGAAGAACCTTGGTCAGGGTGGTGACCAAATGACCCAGTGGTCACTGCTTCAGATGTTCTTTGCAGAGATGACCAATGACACTCCATCATTTAAGTGTTAAAGGGAGAGTGGCTACACCAAAACCTCAGTCTGTTTTGTGTTCATGTGGCATTTAGAGGACTTTGGGAGCATGATGAAAAACATTATATGATAAGGCAGAAAACTGAACGCTTCAGACAGAAGTCCAGTGTCTGATGAACACCAGGTCCTGTCTATTACCTGGTTAATGCCATCACTATGGTGAAGCATGGTGGTAGCAGCCATCATCAGCAGGGGACCAAGAGACTGGTCAGAGTTGAAGTAAGGATGAATGCAGCCAAACTACAACTAAGGTGATGGCTCACCTTTCAGCACAACAAAGAACACAACAAAGACCTAAAGCATACAGCTAAAACAATGCCTAAATGGCCTCTGGACAAAGTATCTGGTTTTCCTTGAGAGTCACTGGCTTAAAGAGAGTCACAGACTTAAACCCCATAGAACATCTGTGGAGAGACCTCAAGATGGCAGTTCCCATCCAATCTGATGGAGTTTGAGAGGATCTGGCAAGAACAATGAGATAATCTTCCAAAATCTAGGTGTGAAAAGCTTGTAGAAACCTGTCCAGGATGCCATGAAGCCATCATTTCTGCCCATAGAGCTTCTATAAAGTATGGAACTGAGGGTCTGGATAGTTTTTTAAATAGGAGACTTCTTTTTGTTTTGTTTTTTTAAAATACATTTGCAACACTGAAATGGTCTGAATACTTTAGCTACAATACTGTATGTTATCTAGTCTAATTAGACTAGACTTTATATCAACTCATCAGTAATGTGGTGGTTTTCATAGTGAAGTGGTTACAGGGTGGTTGAAAGTAAAAGGTTACTCTTGTGTCTTTTCATGTTATTTGTGATAGCTAAACTTAAACAATTTCACTAAGACAAGTCACCTCTTTTTACTGGGTATCAGTCTTCATCAATTTAAAGTGCATAAGTTTAACACCGCTGACCTTCTTCAAGCTAATAACCCTTGTCATCATACACACTCCACACCGGAACGTACACCAGGGACACAGTATAAACAACACCCTCGGCTTACCGGCTCTCAATCACTGCTCCATAATGGCAGTTACCTTGGCACAGTGATATCCGTCATCATCATCCAGCATTAATTTGTCATAAGGGAAGAGGCATTAGAAACTGCACAGGAAGACAACACTGCAGAGCAGTGACAGGGGCTCCCTCTGGTGTGATGAAAAAAAAAACACTGGGAGCTCCATGCCATGACAGGCAAAATAGTATGTATGTGACAGATGTGATTATGTTTGGGAAAATTGACCAGCATTTCAAAGAAGATTGCCAGAGAATTATAATCATTTGAGACTTTCTTAAAATGTGTTTGCAAAACTATTTGTTTGCTTTAATCTAATATTATTGTCAATGTATATTTTTATTTCTATAGTACATACGGATACATACTATAGATCAGGTCTAAAGGAGCTGCCACCACGCTGAGGCCACGTCTCCGTTTTTTATTCTGGGAACATTTTACCACCCTAAACATCTATCCATACATCCATCCATTATCCTAACTGCTTTTCCTCTCAAGGGTTGCCGGAGTGCTGGTGCCTATCCCAGCTGATGTTGGGCACCCTGATTCTAATTACAGACAATATAAATTTGGTAATAAAATGATACTCTTTCTCAGGTCCACCCTTTCCTGTAAAGTTCGTTGAAGAGGCAAAATAGAGTCAAAATTCTGACATAATCTATTATTTATGGTAATAAGATTTAGTTAGCTGTGTTGAGTTTGTATGTAATTATTTCAGAGAGGTTTCCTATTTGATTTAAATAGAACTTAGAGAAAATACAGTTAAACGGATAATAAATACAATACACCTTTGGTGAGAACTTGGTGAGTCATGATGACCTCAATTATTCAAAGGTCTTCTAGTCATATAGGCGATACATTAAACTAAAGAAATTCACCTTTCAGTAAAGTCAATGTTGGCATAGTGGATGAAAAATGCATGATTTTTCTGTTATCACTGCAAAGTTTGGCCAAACTGGAGAGGCTTTCACAGTCAGGCTGTGCAAACAAGCTTCAGTTTACAGTAAGTAGCATGTTAACAGCAATATGTAGGTTTGAAGATAGTTCCTTAGGGGGCTGTGAAGAGGAGGCACTACCGTCCACAGGAAGGGTTTTATGAGCAGATGGTTGCCTGACTGTGCAGGCTCAGTGGCAATCCTTCCTGCCCTTTTTTTGTCACCCAGTCAGCATGCAGCTTCTTCATGGAGGGTAACTGATAGCCGCTCACCCACTCATGGGCGTATGCAACATGTAGGAGCTTGTCCTTGGAGCTGGAGGAGGCAGATTAGAGCTAAATTGTAGTGAAAGATTTGGAGGATGTCTTCAATCATTGATTTATAGAAGTGGAGCAGCACTGGTGTGGGAAATACTGGTGAGGCTGATATGCTGTGCGAAGATGTGTGAAATCTGTTCTATTTGGCAAGATAGTTTAGTTATAATGTGGTAACCCTGCTTGCAAGACAAGAACATTAAGAGTGGACAATTCAGCATAATCCTAGATTACATCCAGTGCCAGTGTTGTTAAAACTAGTGCAAACACAGCATGGTTAAGGTTAGGGAAAATTGTTGTTATGGCAAATACATTCTGGTCAAAGTATGGCTGCACATGTAAAACACCCGGAGAAGGTTGGAGGAAGAATTGAGACAAGCCTAAATCATGGTTACTATTTCCTGTGCTGACACTAAATATTGACACTGGACATTAATTGAGAGGTGCCATCCTCTTCTAACTTACTTTGTTGTCAGATTTTCTTATAAAAAAAACCCCCAGAGGTTTAGTGTGTTAGAAGACTGATTGTTATCATTTCCAGGTTGCTTGCTGTCTTTCCTAGAAGCAACATTCCTCAGTGTCTGATCTGCACATGTTGATCTGTTTCTAACATTGTACCACCACCTGTTTCCTCGTCCTCTCCAGACATTTCCTTTGTGTCATGTGATGTACTTCCTCTTCCTGTTCTCATCCTCCTTGCTCCTCAGAACCATTGGTTTCCTCCCTCAGCAAACCTTTGAAGACACCATGTGAAACAGATGCACTATTCTGCTCATTATGAATGATTGTGAAAGAGCATTATTGGTTCAGCAAGAACTGATATTTGCTGTTACTACAACATGAAAAGCATGCTCTACTTATGTCTCATGCTTTTTTCCTTTCTCTTTCTGGCTGGTTTCTAGTGTATTCTACCCCTTTGGTGGCCTCTAGCCAGCTTCACTCCTCTGTTCTCTAACAATAGAGACGAGGACGGGGTCACTTGATGCCTCTCCTAAGCTTGACTCTGCTCTCTCTTGCTCTCCTCATATTCTCTAATATGCTGTGTTCCCATCTCTCCTTTCTTCTGCCTTCCTCTCCTCTTTTCTGTCTACTCCCCTCCCCTTTCGTCTTCACTACAGCCCTCTGGGTGAGGTTGTCCTACCAGGATGTAACTAAGCACTGTCTCACTCGCTCTCTCACTCTCAGGAGAAAAGAAAAAGCTGATACGAGACACATTACAGCAGGCAGGTTCTTCAATGGATGATGTGCTATTATAGAAAGAAATGTCAAGAATGTTCTGTACATCGAAGGCAGATGTTACAAACATCTATAGACTGATCATATATGGTATACTGCTATAAAAATAACTGCAGGTACACATAAATAACCCAAATAATACACACATAAGTGATAGTTCAAATCACATTTCAAAACCAAAATGATTATTTTGCCTCCTTTTATTTTAGGAAAGCTTTCTACAAGATTTTGGAATCTGGCTGCAGGGATTTTCCCACATTTAGCCAGTGAGGCTGGAGACTAATGTTGGGCAAGAGGCCTGGCTCATACCTGGCATTCAGATTTAACCTGAAAGTGTTGAATGAGGTTGAGGTCATGGCTCTGTGGAGGCCAGTCAAATTCTTCAGTCTCCCTAAAAATTACATTATTATTGGATAATTCAGCAAATTATCATTCATTCCTAATGTTAAGTTAAATGATTGTGGCATCTCAGACTTTCAGTATGTAACGTTTTTCCAGTACTTTTTTCAGAACATAAATGATAATGATAATGACATTCTTTATTGATCCCCTTTGGGAAATCATTGTTGAACGCTGTCCAACTTTGCCAAAAGCTTGGAAGTACTCCTGGGCCAGCCTCCTTCTCTTCACATCTCTTTATACTTATACTATCCAGAGTCAGCAGCTTTAGGACCCAGTGACTACTACGCTACAACCTCACTCACTGGATGCGGAGTCAGCAGAGGAACTTGCCATCAGATCCTGACCAGCCTCCTCTAAACCCACCCCCACCTCTTCATCCCTCCATCCTGGTCCTGGACCCTGCTGGTGGCCATGATGAATGATTCATCCTCCTAGGAAAAAGAGCTGAGTCATCGCTGCATTTCAGCTCCATATTTTCAAAGTGGGCAGGAGCTAAATGACTTTACCAATAGCCTTTCCTCCTCATCAGCTAGAGCTACCTTCTTGTTATACTGCTGAATATGCAAAGCAAGGACTGCCGCATTGTGAACAGACATAAAGGCTTATTCTGTGAAGCTATGTATATATACAGTATATATATATATATATATGTATTCAAATCCAATTAAGTTATCTGACCTGATCATTTATTTATAATGTGATCTTAAAAGCTAAGGTCACCTAACAGACAATCAAAATCTAAATATCTAAATTAAAAATCACATCATGAAGTCAGTGTCTGAAGAATATGGGTTTGAGGACTATATTCAGATGCTCACACTGGCAGTGACATTCTGAGACGAAAGCCATTTTAGTGCAGCTCTGTTGCAGTGGACTAACGGTCAATAACAGATTTATTTTCATCACATTGCACTACGTGTTTGTGTGTGTGTGTGTGTGCATGGGCTGTGTTAGCATGCACATTTTTGTGCGTCCTTTACTTCCTTCTCAAGCAGTTATTATGTGCATTTGAAATTCTGTGCCAGCTTCTAGATTGAACGGGAGGATAACTCATCTGCTTCAGATATTGTGCTCCGTGGTGGTGCTTGGCTTTGCGGCTGACTTAATGAGAATGGAAGGCTTTGTTGTTGTGAATTTCTCTATTCATCCAAAAGAAGAGGGAAGGTGCTCCATGGAGGAGAAGGAAAAAAAGGTAGCTACTCTCAGCTTTTCCTGCTGAAAAGGAATGACAACTAATACCTGAGGGCACTTCCTTATCTCCAGCCTGTCAACACAGACAGGCCATATCATTTGCCAGGAGCTTTACTCAATGGGAAAAAGCCATCCACCAATGGGAATAAACCTTTTCTTGAAAACACTGCTGCTCTATCTCTTACTGTGGCTCTGTAACCTTTATCATACAGTGTTTATGGAAGAATAGTTCCTCACTCTGCCAAATACTGAGACTTTCTTTAATTTCCTGATTTCAAAGCAAAGCAGAGATGTTCTCAGCTTAGATGAGGTGAGGAGGCAGACAGTGCACTGTGGGACAAAGATGAGATTATGGGTTGGGTTGAGAAGATCAGGTTGAGATTTAAAAGATGTGCTGACCGCAGGTGGTGTTATTAATGTGAGTGCGTCTGCGCAAATGCTGCTCTGTCAGATATATTCCCTCATCCCACAGTTAAAATGATGACCCAGTTTTAAAGCTCTGCTCTTCTTGATCTTTTTTGTGCAAAAGTGGAAGCTGTAGAAGAACATAATCACTGAATGTGACAAAAGAAGTTTGAGAAATGACCAATGAGCAGATGCCAGCAGAGCAGAGCAGTATGATGCCAAAACGTTTGAATAATTAACAATATATCATCTTGAGATATTCACAGATATCTTGAGATAAAGTTAATGATTTTTTTAGAGATCAGTTATTAGGGGAAATTACCTTAACAACAAAATGTCAGATATAATTTTCTCTGTGAAATATGGATAAAGCTGTATGCAAAGCAGTGCAGAGAAAGGCAGGGACCTAAAAGAACGGAACATACAACTTTTACATTTAACCCACAAATACAACCATCATAACCACATCCTGTGAATACACACTGAAACCACATCCGTTTAAATGAAAGACAGCAGCTCTACACATGCACTGTGGGAATTCTCATGTAGGCAACATAGACAACTCACTGAAAATAGCAACATTATTTGGAGACCCACCTTTTAAAAGGCAATGCTCAGTGCTGGCGTTCTCTGACAACGTCCTGATGAAAGAGAACAGGTCAAAGCACCCCACCTCCCCACCACAAAAGTGTCTCCCAAGGAGAAATCGATGACCTTCTGTGGGAGGTGGAGATATGCCACAATCGACTACACAGCCTACTGAATAAGCAGCAGCTGCAAGATGATGTTATATGAGGTTGGGAGGGGTTAAACCGTTTGTAACAGTAATGATCTCATGAGAATGCAGAAAATTATTAATAAATATGTGGGGAGTTGGACAGTAAGTTGAAAAACACCTCCATCCAGTGATAGTGATAGTAGCTATAATGTCCTATCACCTATGCTCTATTGTGTATTGCATAAATAATGCAGCAGTCCTGTGCAGTTTATGCATTGTTACTGATGGCAGATTTGATAGTACAGGAAAACACACAAAATATAGATGTTATGTAATCTACAGCAGATAGTGCAGATATGTTTTGTACTTTTTCCCTTTCCCCTCTGACAGTTAGACTGTCAGCTCTCCCCAGTAACACCAAGTCTTGTGATCTATGTCTGATAATGACAGTGATGATGAAGTATTGAGGACCTGTAGTCTCCAGAGTTCTGAGTGGCTCACATCCACTTACAACACTCTCTGATGTGATTGGTTGCTCAGTTAATTGTGGAGGTCATGGATGGATGGGGAATTTAACTTCTTCCTTGGAGACCACAAAAAGTAGATCACTCAGAAAGAGATGGTATCATTAAAAGTAAACTATTGCTATAATAATAAAAGATGGAGTGTTATTTTCCCCCTGGCAGATACCAGGAGGGGACTTTCATTCAAATATTTTGAGTAGTGGACTGCTGTGGGAGTAGTGTTAGATGCTGGTATGGTGGTGTATTTAAATCAAAATTCAAAACAATTATTAACTCTAAAACCTGTGTAGCTTAGCAAGACTGCAGCAGAAGGCTCTACATGGACCCGAGGCAGAAAGAAAGGTGTAAAATCCAGAAGCTAACAGGCTAACAAGCACTGACTCTACTGTCTCTGGCACATCATCAAATCTGGCGAGCCCCACAGCTCCCAAGCAGTCGTCTTCAGCCTGTGCGCTGCAGTTCAGCATGTACAGAAGTGTCAAGAGAGCTGGTATCATCAGCAGCTGTGTTGAGTCGAGTCGAGTACGAGTTTGTGGTACTGAACAGCTTAGCATACAGCTACCTGAGGCCCTAATTTGTCACACAGTACAGTCAGTTTTAACACTACTTAGGGTTGTCATGCTTTCATTTATATAACTGAAAGTTAGTTTGGTGACATTTGAAAAAAAGTGTCAGCATACTGATATTTCCTGGAAATATTCATTACAGTCATTCATTACCAGCACTAAATGTGACCTTTTCTTTGTCCTTTGTAAAATATTATACAGCGATTCAAATATGAAATTAAATTAACAAGATCTATTAATGTCAGTGTGACATTATAGGTCTAATTAAAGTGCTTGATTCCTACTCCTACTAATTTAACCAAAATAAAGTATCATTATATAAAAACTCAAGGTTATATTAAAGGTTGTGTAATACACATGCAGCAAACAAAACATACATATGATTATTAATATGTAGGTCCGAGAACTTAAAAGGTGACTTATGTAATTTTAGGCTAACATGTACTGTTGGTTTCACCTCACTTTGGTGTAAATCATAAATAGTAAACCTGTGGTTAAAGTCAGTCTATAAAAGCCTACCAGTCTCAACTCAGATGGTAATGGAATATTGGCTTGCTATAATATTCATATTGGCAATGGTGTTCCTAATGTGGAACACTGTCAGTGTTAAAGTCCGACAGATGCATTACTACCTGTGACAGCCAACTCCAAACAAACTCTCCTCCGTATTTATTAGAAGCATCAGTATATAACACAAGGACTGAAGTGGCAAAATACATTGCAATAAATCCATGATCATTTGGTCTAAGTGTATTTGGTTATATTTGAGAGATTTTGTTAAATTTGGTTTAGTTTAGTAATCTAGTCTGTTAGTCTGTTGCTGTTTACTTTTTACTGACAGTTTTTGCCACCATAACTACATCCATGATGGTGTCAGGAAGAGCAACAAGGTGAAAAGTAAATATTTTTAAGACTACTGATGTGAGTCATTCCTGAGGGAAAATTAAATTGACAGTACCTGACATTTGTCCAAATGGTAATTTTTAATTTGAGGTACACAAAGGCTTGACCTTGAATAAAGATTGTATGATTACACTATCTTCTCTGTCTTTCTGTCTCTCTCTTTCCCTTCCAGTCGACCTGTGTAGACTGTGTAACTTCTGCTTTAAAAATGGCTATATAAATAAAAACTGTTAGCCAGACAAAGTGATAAATCATTGTTTGCTAAGTGTCCACAGTGGAACCTCACACTCATTCTCGGTAGTACTACTCACTCAGCTAGTCATGCTCTTTTAAGCAGACATTGGTTGGTAGCAGCTGAAAGAGCAACATGTGAAATGTTTGTAGTGCTTTGGCCTGACTCTACCAGTTTCTCAAGTGGAGCATTTTTTTTTATCTGTCAGCAAGAACCGGTTCTACCAGATCTCTCTCTTTGTGGACATCTGTGCAACATTACCAGCATAATCATTCTTAATATATCAAGGTTAACCAATTTCAAACTAAATCAGTAAACTAGTGGTAGTCGTATGAAGTTTCAACCATGTTTATGGCAGCAGTGGAGCCCAGGTCAGTACCTAGACTTTGGGCCTTGTTTTGCAGCCTTCCTTGTGGTTGGACTTGCACATTCCTTTCCAGAGGCAGGTTGGTCTCAGTGCCAGGGTGAGCTGGAGTAACAGATGGTTGCTGGAGCAAGTCTGGCCTTTTCCCCGTCTCCCTCTCTTTCACTTCCTCGCTCTCTCCTCACAATAACCCTGCTGCTGTTCTCATGGTAACACTATCCACCAAGTCTGAAGGGATTGGATTTTTACAGGACACACGATCTCAGTACTGTACCAGCGGTGGACTCTCTGCTCTCACCATCTCTCCTGCACCTTCATCTTTCTTCCTGTCTCTACTGAATGTTTCATTTCTTCCTCCTCACAGGCCAAGATCCCTTTGTCTCCTTTATCTGACTCCGCCTCTCATCACCTCATCTGTCATCACTGCTTGTTGAGTCAACAGTCCTCCTTTCTTCCTTCTGTTTTTTTTTCATCATAGAGAAATCCCAACCATGACAGGACTTTATCAGTTACCATGTATAAATCTAACTCAATCTAATCTCTGGCATCTGCTGTGCTATTGTTCCTCTTTTCTTTGTTTCTCTGTATCTACAAATGGTTTGCCTCCACTGTATCATGTTCTCCAGGCTGTGCTGATAGTCTTATCACTGATGGTTTCAGCTCTGGATGTAATCTCTCTTACCTTAAAATAATGGCATCCATTCCAGTTTAAGGTTCTTGTTGTTTAGTTGACTGCAGGAGTTTGTTTTATTTTTTGGTGAGATGGGGTGGGGAGTGGGGGTAATCAGGGACACACACATGCACAGAGCCATACAAACATACTTATTAAGGATATTAGATTTAAATAGGCACAGCTTGGTGTAGGAAAAACAGCCAGCTGTTCTTTGGACCAACTTAGATTTCCAAACAGTGGCCATCTGTGGCACACCGATTGAGGGGGTGACCCATTCTGAATTCAAAACATCTACAAATCAAATGCAAGACCACACACACACACACACACACACACACACACACACATACACAGACACACACACATAGATTTGCCCAACCCCTGCTCCATCAAAGGAGAAATTCAAATCACGAGACTTAAGAGGGAAAGCTGGCTTTCTGTGTGTCTTTCCATCCACAAGGTGAGCTCGCCTAGGTCTCTCCACCTCCTCTTTCCCTCTTTCTTCCTCTGACGGCATTGTAAATGGAATGAGTCTGGTTGCATTGCTGTATTACGGTGGGATAAAGTATCAGTGCTGGTAATCTTCCGTGGATTAATGGCTTCTTCTTTATCTGCTGCGGCTGCTCCACTCAGATGTCTGGCCGGGCCAGGAGCCTCCTGCTGGAATACTAATGACAGACAGACAGACAGCTCCAGCTCTCCCTGTCCCCAGCCCCAGCCCAGCCCACGGGAGCTTTATGTGTGTTTGTGTGAAAGTGTGAGTGAAAGAAAGGGAGCATATATGTGTGAAGTGCATGTAGATCGAGAGAGCACATAGCAAAGGACAGAGAAAGGGACTGCACGTGGGTGTGTATGTGAGCGTGTGTTTTTTGCCTCGAAGACCCTGTCGCCTCCTTTGTGAGGTAGTCGCTGTCCTCCTTGTCCTGGCTGACACCTGCTTTGCATACAGGAGGGGCCAAGGGGAGAGGAGGGGAGGGGCAACGATGGTGAAATGAGGGTCCCCCAGGATGCGTGTGAGGGACACAGAGGGGGCAAGGGTAAGAGAGGTGGGGAGAAAGACGAAGGGAAACAGCAGATTAATAGAAGAAAATAAAGCGGACTGATGGAGTAAAAGAAGGAGCTGGGGAGAAGGACAATGGGAAATATGAACAGATCCCAACAACTGGACCACACAGCATCACCCTTTTTTCCTATGAGCAGATCTGACACATGGCCATTCTTTAGCAAAAAGCCTGCTGTAGAGTGTAGTCATTGTGGCATGGAAACTCCAATTCCATTCCTTTTACAAGGTCACATTTACCCCATACACACTGTGGGCTAAGAATATCTAGTAGGTCTTTTATGAAAGGGGAAAGGACCAACACTAAACACCATCTGCTTCCTCAGTGAAAGAAGAAAAGAAGAGGAGGAGGAAAGGAAAAGGAGGGGCAGTGACAGAAGCACACCATGTACCAATTACTGGCCATGCTTATGTGAACAGAAATACAGAGCAGAACAAAGGAAGTCTGTACACCCCGAGCTTACCTCATTTCCAAGGTGGAACATGAAGCAATACAAGAACAGAAGCTCCAACAGAACATGCAACATCTGAGGACACGTCACCTCAGTCTCAAACTGTCCAAAAGAAGTTCATGAAGTCAAAACCAGCATTTTCAGAAGCAGCAGATTCATTTTTCCTTCAAGTTCAGGTCCTCTTCCAAAGGCCTGAGAGCATGAGGGGTCCTGCACAGTGTCTCAGCTCAACTATCTAGCTGTAGTGGTGGTTAAACAGAGAAAGATAGCCATAGTGATGGATTTAGCAAGCAATAGCAACATCAGGAAGAAGGGAAACGAGAACCTTGAGAAATAACCAAGAGCTGAGAGAAGAGCTAGAAAAGATGTGGAAGGTAAAGACATCAGCGGTCCCTGTGGTAATCAAAACACTCAACCGAGATCTCAGTTCAGGGTCGTAGCTCTGTTTTTGGTATCTGCCAACTTCTGAGGGAAATGTCAGATTTTTTTGCTGCTAAATGCTCCTCTAGTCACAAGTTACTGTAATGTAGCATAATCGACAGTGCGTTTGTAGAGTGTGTCACCAAAATCTGAAAAACGGTGGGAATAAACAGAAACAGTAAAGGTGCAACCCACACAACTACACAACAAACAACAATGAGTTGAAAGTCACTAAAGAGCTCCACAAAATGAGGTTTTGTGGACATTCACAGTCATGATTGTGGATAAAATTAACAATGACGCTGTTACAGTGTTACTCTGGTAATTACTAACGGCGTTAAATGTGGTTCAACAATAAAATGTAACTATGAGTTCTAATAAGCTGCTTATAATCATTTTTTAGGGAAGGGCTGTTTTCTTGGTACCCACACAAGAGGTGCAGTTATTACCTGTTTTTCACTAGAGCACCTGTTCAGTCTCATGCAATCCAATGCAACAGCCCTGCAATAAAACATATTGTAGTAAAAGTTATCCAGTTCTGTTTTTATCAACACTGAGTCACAGGTGGTGATTTAATTCTATGGTCCTTTTTGAGGCTGTTCTTAGTTAAAAATACTCTGTAAATAATAATGGTAATGACATACTTTATTGATCCCCTTGGGGAAATTGTTGTTGGACAGTTGCCAGACAGTACATGTGAATGCTACAGAGGTTTCGGTGTCCAAGGACACCTCAATACGCAGCCAGGAGATACCAGGAATTGAACCACTGACCCTGGAGTTTGTAGAGGACTGCTCTATCAGCTGAGTTACAGCCACTCCTAATAAGCTTTAAGCAATAAAGTGTTAGACATTTAGACTATGTTCCACCATCACAAAATCCAAAAGACTTGGCAATGAAGCGTTTATTACCGTGACCATCTAACCCTCTCACTGTTACTAATAAATCCATCAACTGTTTGTTCAAAATGATCTGAAATTCTTTTCAATCCATTTTAAACTCCGCTTCAGCATCAGTAAATTTACCAAAACCACTCTGCTACTACAGCTACATCATGCCACTTGTTGAGATCTAAAATGATGACTCTTGAACAAATTGTATGTTTGTTAGGTTTTAAAGAAATGAACATAATAAACAAAACGTGCTTTTTTGAAATATTTTTGGATCTCTCTGACACACACACAGCCAGCTTGCTTGTTAGATTACAGTAGCTCCTTTTTTTGGCATTCTCCTCGCAGCTGTTCTTTACAAGTCAGATCTTGAATGGTGGTAGACTAAGGCCGTTTGGTCTGGCATCAGAAACTCATGAAGGGACTGTGTGTTTGTATATGTGTGTGTTTCTGAGAGAGAGACAGAGAACGATAGATGTTATGCATGCACACAACGTTTCCATGATACCCCGATGTGTACTTCGGGGTATCCCCATTTTTTATATATTCTACTAGTTATTATTCCCCCCGTTCTTATTTGTTGCCCTCTATCTGTCTTTCTCCTCCTTTCTCCCTAACTTTCCTAAGTCTTTTCCTGTGTGGTCCCAAGCAGCTCTCGCCACACTTTCATCTCACATGAAGAGATAATGAGCTTGATTGCATCACCCGTAGAGTCATTTGACAAAACTTTAGCTTAAAAAACACTCACTTTGATTGTTAAAAAAAAAAACCAAAAGCAAGAACTTGTCAGTACTTGTCTTGCTGCTTTGTACCTATGACAACATTTTTATTGCATTAGTTTTCATTTTTCAAATGATACACCATAAAGTCCCATCAGAGATCTTGTCAGTATCTGGTGAGAGGCCAAAAAACATCTAACATGTGACATCATGT
Source organism: Ctenopoma multispine (assembly GCA_034779795.1). Classification (NCBI taxonomy): domain Eukaryota; kingdom Metazoa; phylum Chordata; class Actinopteri; order Anabantiformes; family Anabantidae; genus Ctenopoma; species Ctenopoma multispine. The sequence continues at coordinate 6,965,817 of JAUYWH010000004.1, forward strand.
TTAGACACCACTGAGCTGGAGCAGGTGCACAGCCACAAGCCAGAAAACTGCAGCTAGTTTAACACCTTCACAGTCATTGTCATGGACTGGTAGGGCAAAATGTCAATAATATGATCCACACTGTCTGTAATTATCCAAAAAAAGCTTATTATACATTCATTTTGGACTAATTACTGAAATGGTTGAACAAATACTATCACTACATTTGGAGAATCCCTGAACAGAATTCAAATCCAACTAAAGTGAGGGTGTGCACCACAATCTCTAAGATCAGACTTGAGTCCATCCAAAAATGCCCCAAGCACCCTCACAAGAATAGTGAACTATCTACAATCAGTCATTAGGCACACCTAAACCAGATCACACTCATTCACACCCAAGCAAGCAGCTACCATTGGCTCTGCAAAGAAGGTCCCCTCCTGTTTTCATCCCTTCTTGCCTGCAGCTGCTGGCCAGCCTGTCAGTTCCCAGGCATCAAGCCATATGAGATAATGCCTCCTCACGCCACCAAGTGGTAATCACTTATCCTGCACCTCCCATCAGCAGGGACTCTACAATCCAGGCAGTTATGGAAGTTAAGTTAGATGTTGTACAAATGTTCAAGGAACGTGATGCTCTAATAGCATCACAGGCAAATTAAAGGATAAAGCTGGTGATTTTTTGTTTTTGTTACTGTCAACAATTCCCATGAAAAGACCACAACCAACATTCAGCAGTTCATTTTCACTTCGCCACATACATGTCAGCCAAAGCAACAGTGTGGCTTATTAATGTGTTTTAATTGTCTTTTTACAACAATACTGTAAAAAAAGTATTTGCAGAATTGTAATCCGTGTTTAATAACGTGTTTAAGGTCACGCAACATGACATGTGTTTCAGATCATTTTCAGGTCATGAACTGATATGGCTGGACATTCGTGGTTCCATCAATTGTGGCAAGTCATATAGATGCTGAAGCTGCAAAGCCTCCCTAGACCATCACACTACCACCTCTTGACTGTTGGCATGTTCTTTTTATGAAATGCTGTGTTAGTTTTACGCCATGTAACAGGAAGCAACCTTTGTCTCATCAGTCCACGGAATATTTGCCCCAACATCTTTTATATAATAAAGATGTCTTTTGGCAAATAAAGCCTTCATGTCTTTTCTGGTCAGCAGTGGCTTTTGCTTTGGAACTCTCCCATGGACGCCATTTTTGCCCAGTCTTTTACAGAGTACTGACACTAACTGACGCAAGTGAGGCCTGCAGTTCTTGAGCTGTTGTTCTGGTTTCTTTTATGACCTCCTGGGTGAGTCATCATTGCGCTCTTGAAGTAATTTATAGGCCAGACACTCCTGGGAAGGTTCACCACTGTTCCAGGTTTTGAGGATAATGGCTCTCACTGTGGTTTGCTGGAGACAAAGTCTTGGAAATGGCTTTGTAACCCTTTTCAGACTGATACATGTCAATTAGTCTGCTTTTTATCTGTCCTTGATTTTAGATTGCAGTATGACGTGTTGCTTTCTGAGATATTTTAGCTTCATTTTGTCAGCTTTTATTTAAGTGATTTCTTGATTCAACAGGTCTGGCAGTAATCATTCCTGGGTGTGGCAAGTGAAATTGAACTCAGCTTTCCAAAAAAATATGGCAATTATTTTTTCACATAGGGCCAGGTAGGTTTTTTCCTTTGCTAAGAAAGTGTATTTTGATTTAATGAATAATTTAAGTGTGACAAATCTGCAAAAAATAAAACATGAGGAAGGTATGCAGTATGGCACAGAGAAATATGTTATTTCAGGACTTAACTCAGGCAGAAATGGAATTTCACAGTTGGTGTTGGTCTATTAATTAGATGGGATTTCATGGATTACATAGTTGGTGTTGTTGATGACACATGTAGTCTTAAAACACATTCAGTCATGTTTATAGGAATGTGTGTGAATACAGATTCCTTGCATTATGTATATGCATGTAAGTTGTGTGTGCCTTGCTTGTTATGAATCTGAATAGAAGAATATGGGATATTTCATCTTTGCTATATCTGTGACCTCTAGTCAGACACCCCTGGATTCAAAGGTGTGTACTGTATCAGGATGTGCACATGCATTGCACATACAGTTCAATCTATGTGTATGTGTGTGTTAATACCTATCAGTGAGCACACATTTAAGGATTTATTTTCTGCAGTAGAAAACAGGCACATGTCTGGAGATAAACACAAGTTGAGAAGATGAGCCATAAGGCAGGTGAAGCTCAGGGAGCAGGGGCTAAGGCGAAAGGAGCTCCACAGTGGGCTGCTCAGTTCAGTGTAATTGTGGTGGGGGTCATACGGGTCTGGACCTCATTAAAAGAATTGTCAGGGAACTTCCAGTATCTGAGCTGTCGTCACGTCCCCTGCCTTCGTATCACAGGAGGCAGAGTAAGGAGAACAGCGGCTTATTAATGTGCCTTTCAGTTCTCCAGGTCACATGGTTCAACGTTCGAGTCAGTTACAACAACATCACACTAACGCAAAGCAGTTTTACAGCACAACACTTTGAGATACAAGCCTGTAATTGACACGCACATCCAACATCTGTGGACTTGAGGTATATTAAAGACAGGTACATCATTTCAACCAGTATCGCTTTTGATCGTTTTTTTTTTTAACGTCTTCTCTTTACTCTGCAACAACCCCCTCTGTTCTTAATTTGTATTCACAGGGGGGGTTCTTTGCCATCTGAGGTTACATAGATGAGAATTGAGGGGGATTTGGGGGATCTCTCACTGGCTGCTTTTTAAAGAGGGTGAGATATCAGTCAGGTGCTGATGTTACACTGATGCAATCTTTCAGCCTATAGAGGCGTCAACTTCTGGACACTGTGCTGTTTTACTTCAACTTACAAGCAGCTAATTTAGTTATCAATTATTCCTTGATTAGCTGGTGCAGTTGTAATTGAAAGACCAAAGAAACAATATCATACAAACTTGTATTACATTTCAAAATGTTGTACATTCAAGTGTGCAGTGAATTAGTATAAATAAAACAAAAATATCTGTGTCATAGAATATAATCTTTTTTTAAAAATTATATAACCATTTCAGAGTAGGAAATATAACATTTATATGAAGCAGAATACATACATTTTTCATTCAGAGATCAGCAGGTGCACAGCACTGTTCCCAAAACCCAGAGATACGATTATTAATGTCCTCACTATAAATATATATATTTTTAATTAAGCTACATATTGTACTGCAAGTGTGTAATCGGCCCAAGGATAACACAGTGTTCACATCCAAGAGCATGAATATTACAGTACTTTAAGGATTGGGTGATTGTCCCAGAATAAGTTGCACAGTTAGAATCAGCTCTTAGTGAAATTCATTCTCAGTAAGCTTTAAACTGCATTTTAAGAAACTAAAAAGAAAGTTTGATAAATGAACTGTGTTTCTTATTGAAACAAAAACTAGAACACATTTAGAGGGAGTTTAGGTTCTGACATGACAAATATGAATCAGAAATGACTCCACATGCCAGCTTAGAGGTGAAAAGGCGCTACGAGGTAGAGGCTGACTCTTTAGCTTGAAGCGATTCATTTCGTCTCCTGACAGGAGACACCGGTGTGTGCGTCCCTTCTGCTCTGCTCTCACAGGACTCTTTGACTGGGGCGGTGGAGCTGGACTTGTTAGTGGTGCCGTTGTCGATACACGCCTTCTTTACCTCGTCTGTAAGTGCGGCATAAGGGGAGGAGCCAGTAAAGAGGGTCTTGTAGATGGCCGACTCAATGGTGGCGAACGGTGAGGTGGAGGAGCCTGTCAGCATCATCCTTGACTGAAAAAGAGAAGAAAAATATGTCAAGAAAAAAAATATAAATGTAAGAAAAGAGGGATGCAAGCTGCTATCATGGATAATTTTTGTAAAATTGTTTACAAGAATTGATCACAAGACTATCTGTCGTTAGTAGCGGTAAGTCGCTCTTTGCAGCATTTTAGTGTCTTTCATCTTCAGTCTTTTAAGGGATGCAATTTTCCATCTCTGGTTCACTGTATGTTGAGCCACAGAAAGCAGCTGTTTTTCAAAAACACACTGTGTGCTATCCACGGTGCTACCTGTCCAGCACTAAACAGACTAAATAACTGTAGCTAGTAGGGGAACGTATAGGAGGATTTGAAAAGTGGATATGTGGGGGTGAGGACCAAAAATAGAGCAAAAAATGTGATATCCACAAGGCCAGAAACACACGTCAAACGAATGTTAATGTTGCTCAGTAACTGCTAAATGTGTAAAAAACTGTTAGATAGCTGTTCACTGTTTCAACTTAAAAGGTAATAGGTCAATGTTCTGTTTGCTTGTGGACATACAAAATCAGTTATTGTAAGTTTAACATATTTTTCCTTTTCTCCTCATTATACAACTCATAATGAAGTCAGGTCAGCACTCACCTTTACGCAAATACATTCTGATGCTACACGCCTAGAGTAAGCAATTTTCTTTCATGGAAAGAGACCAATTATGTGATGGTGGCTTAGTTTACATATAAAAGCAATAAGCAAGCGAGTGGTATATTACTATTTACTTGTCATGCAGTGATGAGAGTATAACATCCTAATTATCAGCAAAACCAAATAATAAATAGCAAGTTTGTCTTAAATCTGATGAAATGGCTCAGGGTTAATTTGACAGATCAGAGTCAGAGGGAGCTAAGAGAATGAGAGTTGAAAGAAGACATGGTAGATTTATCTGCGCCTCAGTCAAGAGCACAAGTTTCCCAGAGAAGAGAAGAGAGGATGATGCAAGCTGATGAAAATGATGCAAAAGTGCCAGCCCTATGGGTAATACCGAACTAATGTGAGTCACCGCGGCTAAAACTTCAAAAAAGCAGAGGGAGAAAGGTCATTTAGAAGACGAGACATCTGAGATTTAGAGTGAGCAATGGCACCAAAACATTTCTTCTACCTTAGTTAAGATCAAATTGAAAAAACAAATGTATTGACATTTTCCTAGTCTAAGTAAGCAAAAAAATATACAAAAATACAATTTCTTGCTTTGTATCTGAATCACTGCAAACCTTGTATATACATTGTTAAGGTAACGGTGTCAGATACGAGCTGCTCCAGATACACCATACTGACCTTGTTAACAACAATAAAGACGGTGTAGATGAGCATCAGGTGGTGCTTCTGGAGAGACAGGTAGTGGGTCTGCTGCAAAGCAAACAGCACTGCACCTATCAGGGTGATCTTGGTGGGGCTAAACATAAAACAAACAAAATGCAATAAGAGAGACGTTATGATACATTCTACACAACGGCAAGGATGATAACTTTGTGGGCACACTTGATAGAAGCCTCACTGTATGTGCTTGAATTATTACGCATAAATAAAGACACACATTCACATCTCGGCGCTTGGTAAAAAACGCATATCAGTTTTATGGCTTCACTAGATTTTAAAACACAAAGTAGGTACCCAGTGGACCATATCCTCAGTTTTATTAAGTGTCTGTATGTCTTGTTTAAAAAAACAGTTTGGTTTATACAGTACATGTATTCACAGTGTGAGTGTGCGAGATGAGAGGAATCATAACACTCTCATGTCTATAAGGTAGATACACAGGTAAAACAAGAAGCTGGTTAGCTTAGCATTAAGACTGTAAACAGAGAGAAAAGGCCTGGCTCTGTACAAAAGACCCCATTGTTCAAAAACAGAAGTGTAAGTAAACGTGGGTTTTATTATTTTTTTCTGGAATATTTCTTCCAGCAAAATGTTGAACTGTTCCTTTAAATGTCACATGTATGTCACATGCACCGTAGAATACTTACTAAGACATTCTGAGGAGCTCATTAGTCTCTGGTTTCCACACACCTCGAACAAGCTGCTCAAAATTACTTATAAGACCACCACCAGCACCTAGTGAGAAAAAAAAGACATAAGGTTTATACACATATGATGCTTACTTCATAGTAATTAAACACTATGTTTCACTCTTTTTGTGTTATAGAATTATGTTGTATGATGTTGTTACTACACAAAAAAAACAAATCACTGAGTGTTTGACACATGCAGATACAAACCTCTAGCCCACCCAATGGCAATCATGACCAGCAGACTATCCTTGTATTTGTTGTGAGCTTGGGTGACTCCTCCAAGCACCTTCCATGTCCTGGTCACCTCCTTCATTCCCGACAGCACCAGCCTGAGGGGCAGCAGGGCAGCACAACAGTATACCAGGTCCATGGGGCAGTAAAACACTAGATACCTGTAGAGGAACACATGGCTCCAATGACTTGTGCACACACCTGAAAGAGTTCAGCTACCGGCTGTGTGTAAACTATGTGGTCAGCTGCTAGTCTGTCAAGTACCTGATGTCACCAGCTGAGGGCAGTGTGCACTTTTGTGAAAAAGCTGTAGGATATATGTGCCACCAGCAGAGGGCACCAAAGGTTTCATATTAAGAGATGGGAACTGAATAACCTCTATGTTTCATTCAATGCAGCTCTAGTTACAGGTAATTAAGTAGAGTCACATTTCTACTAAGAGAATTTCATTATTTATTTGCTTTAGGGAAACAAGGACACAAGGACACTGACACATTGTGATTCTTCCACAAAGCTGCAGAGGGCCTATCACTAATCTACTCTGCTCCCCTTCTCCTTGCTTTCAATCTCTTTCTCTCCCTCTCAGTCAGTCTCTCTCTTACCAGATAATCGAAGCAAGCAGAACGCTGGTGCTGTTGGTCAAAGGTGCTACAGGAGGCTCAGCCAGCATGACCCCAGACAGCACAGCTCCACCAAAACAGTAAAGCATGGAGCTGAACCAGCAGGCAAGAGGGCTGACTCTGGACACCTCGAGAGCTCCTGCACAAGAACACAAAACTCAAAGGTCATTTGCAGTATTGTTGCAGTGGATTTAAACACTTTAAGATGCATGTCCTGCCCAATCTCTGCCACTGTGTAAATATTAACTAGTTAGTGTTGACAAGTACAGAGAACAGAACAGGAAAAAGGTTTGTCAAGAACAGCGACATTATGTCTGTGCTTACAGTTCAAAGTGCAGACCAGAGTCACAACATCTACAATTAAACACTGAGAATATCAGTTCACTGGAGATTAAATCAGCTTCTCTGTTTACACACTGATTACATGACACGATCACTCAGGAGTTTTAACAAACAATGAGTTATAAGAAAGTCAAATAGCCTGAGAAAGTCTGTGTTTTATGATTTTGTGGTACTGGATGTTCTCATTAGAAATCATCACGACATTATGACACCGAGTCAATAAGTATCGCAGATCCGACATTCTAACAACATCGAGCTGCTTCCCCGACTTTTCCAAAAACCAATGCTGTCAACAAACACCAGGATATACAGTATGTGTTTCAGTCATCCCTGAACCACCTGCGACGCGTCACTGTGACCACACACAGGACCATACTGGTAATCTGAGGATTACAGAAAGATTAAAGACTCCTGGAGAGAGACTGGTAAATACGGAGGATTTATAGCTCAGAGTCCTCTGCAGACTCCCCCTGGATTCAACCTGTGTGCTGCATACACTTTAACTTTCCTCTTCACCTCTCCTATAAGAACATTAACACATCAGAAAAGCCGTTTTATTTACCATGTATATGTTGCTCAACCTTATAAATGACATCGCAAACGACATTTACTGCTGCTCTGAAGTACGGTGCAGTATCCGTGAAAGATTTAACTTGTTTGTTTGTTTTTTTAATGAAAACTGTTGCAACATTTAGAAAAAGAGGAAGTCTTGAAATAAAACGGAAGGAAAAATAAGTGGTTAAGAAATATGCCAATACCACACGGACTGTCATGCACACCCGTTTCCCCTGTGATCACCTACATTCTCAGTGTTAGTGCTTCTGGTGTAATAGCATCACTCAGCTCACAGGTGCATCACAGTGTTCACATAGTAAACAGTGTTACTCTGTCTTACCATACTGTTACAAAGCAAAACAAACTGCTGCAGGCAGTGATTGAGCCTGATCTGTATTATATTATTTATGATTCAAAACATGATTTAAATTAGGATATACATGTATAGGCTGCCATTAAATTAATAATAATTTAGCTCACAATTTAATTACAATGAAGTATAATATACTGCTTAGACTGCTCAGACACACAGGGCTTCAAACACACCTTCACCGCATCCTGTCTCCTGATTTTGCATTCAAAGGAGACACATTTACAAGTCAAATCTGAGTGATACAAGCCTCTGGAGCTGTAACATGTACTGTATTCACTGTGTTTTCCTTTCTGTCTTTGTCTGTGTCTGTCTCCTGTGGGAAGGTAGAGAGTGGGTTCATGTGGCATCTCATCTCACTGCTCCTGACTGTTCCTCTTTAGAAATTCTCTCTAAAGTTTTGTGTATTCTCAGTATGTGATTTAACAAACAAACACCAACCTCACCAACACTTTTACACATTACCATTTATAAATGTGTATAAAAAGGCAAATCTTTTTTCCCCTCAACTCCATTATCTTAATCTGTACTCTATAAATCTTCTCTCCAAACTCTTTCTCCTGCCTGACACTTTTGTTCTCACTTAATCACACCCCAGCCTCTCTCAGTTAATACCTTTCTCCCACTATTTTACTTTTACACGTCTTTACGTCTGCCTTCTCCTTTCTGCACAAAGTCATTGCAGTGAGTGCTCGACAGGGAGAGAGTGGTTAATCTTTGGTTATTTCTGACTTGAAGGGAGGACCACTGATTGACACAGAACCACTGCTCCTCTTCCGTCTCCCTGTCGTCGTGCTCCCTATACAATCCACTCACACCAGTGTTTACAAATGGGTTTAAAATAACTCCAAAGTATAGACATGGAAACAGAATGAGAATATGCAAGCTTTTTTTTACTTTTGTAGCTAATAGCCATAGACTGGAAAAGCTTTATATTCCTACTGTTTCCTGTTCCTGTTGAAAATGACTGAATTCTGAAAAACTACAGAGGCTACTTGTTTGTTGAGCGGCCTCAGTATCGCACTCCCACAGTGGACTGTGAACCAGGAACGTGCAGAAAACAGAAAAGCCAGCGAGGGCTGAATGGTTTATAGCATTTCTTTCCTTATTTGGAAATGGAGAACTGGAGCCGAATCCCTGTGCGTCTCAACTTTTATTCTGCTTTTTATTAAACTCCTTTTCAACTGTTCTTGGGAAAAGTGTGAACATTTCTTGCGATGAACTCCGACCTTTCGTTTGCCACACTTCATAATCTCTGTGTATCTTTCTTTCAACTGCACAGATGAGAGCGGAGGACAAAGGGTTGAAAGGTCACAGCGGCTCAGATGCTTTGCAAGGCAAGTTCAAAAATAGACTGTAGATTTACAGCAGTGGGACTACAATGGACTGTGTGTGTGTGTGTGTTCTTGTGTGTCCGAGTGTCAACTCTCTGTCCACCTGTCCCTGTAGCCGCTGTTATTGTGACATAATGTAGTTCCAGGCTCAGTGGCTGCCTTTGGCCTGAGCTGACACTAGAGATGGTGGCTGAGTGTTAGCGTTAGGTTAGTGTTAGCCTTAGTCTGTTGCATTTATGTCTTGTAAGTCAAACAAGACAAATTTAGTGATGTATTAAGGAAGATTTCAATTACAAAACTATCAATCTACAACAGTAAATAAACATCATTACAACACAGCTCCAATTACATTCAAAATAAGACCATACTGATCCATCACCTGAGCTCTAAACAAACATTCAGGTTGAGACGTATCTGGACAATAACAAGAGTTTTTAAGATGCTGCTTTCATACAGCACCACCACAAATGATTTTCATCCATCTATAAAAAATAGATATGGTTATTTCTGTAATTATGTCACTTTGTCTGAATTCTGAAACCCCTTAAATAAAAAGTCTGTACTTCAATCACACCGTGACTGTTTTATTTCCAATCCACAGTGGTGGTGCATAAAAGCTAAATTATAAAAACTTGTCCAAATCTAACTGTCTGTCAAATTATGTCAAAACCGTGTGCAACATACACACGTGAACAGTGACACCCTGATGGAAAACAGTTTCTGACAGGTTAATCTAATTAATAGATGACTACAGAATTTAAAATCATTATTAATTTAGTGTATGAAAGAAAAAGAAACTGAGGAAAATGTGCCCATCACATCTTAAAATGAAGATGATGTCTTCAAATGTTCACATTTGTTCATTCACCTTGATATTATTTACGAAACGTGCTCTGTCCTTTCTGAGAAGTGTTGAAATAAAAAGAGGAAAGCTGACCCCAGACTGAACTGGGGGACTGTGTGAATGGTGGAAAATGATCAGATACAAGCTGCAAGCTCTGAGATCAAGTTACAACAATGTGCAGGTGCACCATATGTCACTTTCCTCATGAAAAGACACTGTGAGATCGATCTCAGGTGCAGATCACGGCTCATCCCATAAGATAATGACCTAAAACCTCCAGAAGCACCAAAGTAAAGATCACTGGTCTGTTTTGAAGTGGCAGTCTAAATCTATTGGAAACTCACAGCGGTAAGAAGGCGCCATCCGACTGGAGAAGTATGAAGAAGAGTTTACTACTACCAACTACCAGCTGAGAAGTTTAATAGTCTTATTATTAAGAGCTACAGAAGTGTGTGATTGCAGTGTCTCACACACAGCACCTAATATTAGTAGTATAATGAGTAGTAATATGAATTCACAGCATTGGTTCATTACAGATCTGAATGTTATATGATTATTATTATGTGGACACATTCAAGCTGAAGAGCTGTTTTCATGTTGGTAGCACACAGTTTGTGTTTGCGTGGCGTTTGGTGGAGAACCTGAATAACAGGACAGACTGTTGGCCTCTTTTGAAAGTTACAGGTTCACACTCCTGCAGGACGAAGTTAAACGGGGAACGTTTTGTTCCCGTGAAGTTGTGAAAACATGGTGAAAAACCTGGTGAAAAGTCGCGCAGGAGCAGTTTGCTGAACTCTTACCTGGCTGCTCCCTCAGAGCCATGACTGACACCACGTAGTGCGCCACGTCAAAGTATGGAAACATCGACAAGTTTGCCAGTCCATGAGCCAGCTCGTCCAAATACAGCACCCCGAACACATCCATAATCCTCATCTCCTCAACTCTTCAGCAACACTGAACTACTGTAGTGAACCCCAGGAGGAGAAAAGCCACTGGTCCTCAGAGCATCAGGGCAAGAGTTCGGCTTCATCCACCGTCTGTCAAGTGTGACACAAGTCCGAACAGCTGTGCTCTGCTGCCAAGCTGCTCACAGCTGGTTAGTTGACTTCGAGGTTTCGCGGTGGTCGCGGGGCAACAGATCAGTGTGGGCAGAGGACGGTCATCACCGTCGTTGCCTCCCCAACGACGCCGTCACGGACGCATAGGCGGAATTCCTGCTCCGTGTTCCGCCATGGCAGTGATGTGGCGGGCGGAGCCAGAGCGGCTCTGTGATTGGAGGAGCCGAAGCACGGCCAGCCAATCAGGTCCGAGAGGGTGGCTTTAAGAGATGCTAGAGGATTTGTAAAAGTAAACAGGACCCCCCCACCCCCCCACCCCCCCACAAACATCTGACCACTAATGTAGATCAATCCCGCAGTACCGTAGTTTGTTGGTTTTTAAAATTATTTTACATATGTCGCCCTCTGTACCTTTAAGAGGTGCAGCCTACAGGTACAAATGTTGAGTGAACTACAGTAGTATCAGTGGGGGAGGGAGTTTTCAAATCATTTTCGTAAAAAGGGCTACTTAATTTTTTCAACTTGCGGTTTGTGTTGTTCCAATTTCGAGAGTACATGAAAATGTTGGTAAACGTCCCTCTGACTTCTCTGTATTAAAATATCTCTCTGCTTCAAGTCTGGGTGATGTCACCTGGAGGAGTCTTGGGTGTAAACCTCAAACCGGAGAGGCTTTTCTGCTACGAGCAGGGAGAGGAAATACTAATATGAACTCTAATCAAGGTTGAAATCAATGAAGTCACACTTGCTACTTCATCTCTGAACATTATCTTCAGAAACTGTGAGAGCACTCAGAAACAAGACAGAAACTCAAAATGCATGTTCTAACAGGCATGCTAATAACCAGCTTGTGTTGGATCAACATTGGATCGCATTTCACCACACAAAAACTTAAAGGAAATGTTGACACAACAATCTCTTTGTGAACTGCAGCCCATCAGTTTAACCTGAGCACTATTTATGTTTTTTTGACAAAAAATGTGTGAAACCACAGTCATTCAGCTCATTCAACACATATGGATGAGGGTGGGGCTGCTTGACGCTTTTTGAAACTCATCATGCAACTTAAGTGATTTCACAATCTTGAAGAGTCACGGTCAAACCCAGGATTTCATTCAATCTGACAAATACGACGTCTGAAATATGTTACCAGAAGCTGCATGAGTGATTGTGCTGCACATAATTTGACATCAAAATAAGACACAATAAAATATAAACTGTATGTATAAACTGAAAACCATCTGTAAGGAATATTGGAAAATATTAATGTCATATACATCTGGACTACCAAGCTAATGCTCTGAAAGGATTATGTTGTCTCCTTCAAATGACACTAAAATTTCTATTAAACTAAAACTCACAATTCAAACTGTAAAACTAATGGTTAAGGGCCTGTATATTATATGGTGAAGGAACACCAGTTTACTAAAAACAAATGCTATATTGTATTATATGTTTTAATTACCTAATTAAGTAATGATTACACTTTGAAAAAATAAATGCAGTACTAGAAGGTTAAGACGTTAAATCAGCACAACATGTAGGTACTGAGTGTTTGAGAGACGCTGTAATATAGGGAAATTGCCACTAGATGGTAGCAGTCGACTGACATTACGTACATGTTTTAGTAGTGGTAACATCAGATCACCTACGAAAAAGTAAGTAAATCTTTAAGTAAATAAGTAGATAAGAGTAAAAAAAAGGCTGCGTGATGAATTTAGGTAAAAACACGTCGTCGAACTGTGTGGATCAGTGGAAATGATGGGGTCCACCTCTGTGATGATTCATGTTGTGTATCACAGTATAAAAGCTTTATGTCACTTGTTAGGGTGATGTGATTTCAAGGCCATGATAAATGTGGATAGACAGACATAGTAAACCTAACATGTCCAGTTAATGACGTAGCCACTTATTCATAACCAACATTCACAGTAAAACTCCACCCGAGACCCCTCCTGTGTTTGTGTTGGTAGTCGGCAGAGTCTTGAGATGTGTATCAGCTTGTTGAAACCTCCGAGCTTAACAGTATGCCGTCACTGGAAGCTTTGCATTATTTCCAGGGCCTATATTTTAGATATGGCCCAGCTGTATTGTGCGACACCCCCCGTAAATATATTACAGGGCCATGGGTCTTTCAGGTTCAAGGCTCAGTGCTTGTCAATCCCTTCAACACGCAGACACACACACACAGAGTCACACAGCACTTCTCATTAGTATTCTCCCAGTGGTGCAGGATTAGACTGTGTCTGCAGCGCAAAGAGTTCGGGGACGGCCTATCATTCCTCAGATTTCTCCGGTCTGCCTCAAAGACCCAGTGGCTAAAACCGGAGATTTCAGAACAACTGGAATCTTTATTCAATTATGTCTGTGACCGCCCAGCCTGTCACCAGCGTGTTACCCCCCTCCAGTTCAAACCACCAAGGCTGTTGTAACAGGGGAAGTCAGTCTGGGGTGACGCCAAATGAGTTTGTGCTGGTATTTCTGATAAATATCAGTGTCTCCTGTTAAATTCACACTAGACAGTTGAAGGTCAGCTTTAACTTTAGTGTAGAGGTACCAGAGGTTAAAAATAGATGTGTTTTCAACATTTTCTTTTAAATAGTGAGAATAATAGTAAAATGTTTAATCATCAAGTGCATGGTTGCATTGCTCTAAGACGTTGTTAGCTGCTGAGAAAGTGATTTATTCATTTATTTATCTGGCTTGATTTATGTGGTGTTTCCCCGTTTGCATATTTTCTCCATGTGAGTGCTCGTGTTTCCTCCCAGAGAGTGTTGTTACTACCCTGTAAATATGAATCTGGTTGTTGTCTGCATCATGCCTGTACCTATAATTTGTACATTTACGTGATTTATTTTTTAGACTGAACATTGTTTAAATATGTAGGGTTTTTATTCATTTGATCAGTTCTTTACCCTTTTTAGTTGACTGTAGACTATTGTTTCGCTTATTTATTATGGGATATAAATAATTGATATTTTTGGTCAGCACAAGCTGCAATATTTATCAGGCAATTTGTCAGTTTATAAAGTTGAAGAAAAAAAAAGTACGCATCCAGCGAAAAAGTCATTTAGCATTTTACGTGTACGTCCAATAATTGCTCTCCTTTAAGCTTTATTTTGTCTCATACAGCTCTTGGGAGAAATGTCTGGACAGTTTACACATTCACCAGATAAACTTTGTCTGTGTGCTGTTTTAACAAAAGGCAGCCTGCAAAAAGTTAGAAGAGCTGTTACCTGAAAACAAACTTTTGTTGCATCTGATAACAATGATGTTAATCAGAGTAAACAGTAACATTAAGGGTCAAAACAAAAATGCTTAAGTGAAACTGCAGTGTAGGGTCTGATGATGATTGTCTGTTAGCTTGTCAATGTACAGATATTAAAACAGATATATAACCAGTATTTCAGTATTTACCCTGAGGACAGAAAAGGAAAATATGTGAAATATCTCTATACTACCTATTTAACCTAACTCCTAAAAGACTGACTTTGAATGGTTTTTGATAAGCTGTGAATAAAGTTTTATTTTGTAAAATGAGAATCAGGATATAAACCACACCTTATGAAAGATGACAGAATCACAGTGTGAGTAATTGTGAATGTGTCAACAGCTGTTTCTTAGGTGTTGTTCACGTGCCAAACTTTATATACAATTCGCCTGAAAACGCAACTGACACAAAACACAACACGAATAACAGAACAAATTTCTTGGTAGGTTGAGGAAGACGCAGTATACGAGCCCATTGATCAAACTGAGCCACTGAAGGATCCGTTATGTGTGTCTGAGTCTCTGTCTGTGCTCTGCAGTAACACAAACTTGTATAAACAGGAGTTTTCACGTTGAGTCAGAAAAATGTAGGTCACGGCCGGGGTCACAATCTCATGGTTAAAGTACTTTTAAGATCATTTTCCTTGGTCCTCACATTTTCAGTTTGTTTATTTGAAACCGAGCTTCCATCTGATCCTGTTATTGCTTCACAGCTGTGCCTAGTTTCCCGCCCATGAGTTCTTGAACTTGTGTGAATCATTCATTCAAATGGCTTTTAATTATAGTTTAAAAACCCTAAACGTCCTAAAGTGCCTGCTTATGTTTCTGCAAACAATTATCCTTCAAAGTCTGAAGCTTATTGTCAGAGATTGATGAGCTTCTGACAAGAGCAAACCTTACAGTAAATGCAACTATTGTCCAACACATGAAAACTAAAGCAGTAGTTTCATTTAATTTAGGTTCATCATACAAACACAAAATGACATCCAATTAAAAACAAACAAAATAAACTGTTTCTGGGGTTTTTCTGTTTTCTAGGAAACATTGGTCTCCAGCACTTACTATTATAATTAGTTACTATACATAACGAAGTTGAACAAACATTTCTTCATGTGTCAGTTAAAACTACAATTCCCATGAAAGCTTTGACAACATGGACATTTTTTGGAAGTCTGGGTCATTGCAGGCACGTGTTAACTAACAGTCACCACTTGACTCGCTTATGTTGAACTAATGAGGGTCTAGGCCTCATGGGAAATGGTGTTTATTAAAGGTATCAAAAAGAGAAACACTGAATAAAGAAAGATGTCAGGTCATTCTAAGAAACATAAGCATAAAAAGCACTCCACAACATCCTGTTCTAAGACTCTGTTCCGAGTTTGTATTTTTAGTTATTAGCATAGTTACACATGGCAGAGGTTTTTTTTTCTCATTTCAGAAAGAGAATCCAGAAGTTCCAGTTTCGCTTTGACTTTATAAAATCTTTACTTAGTGCATACTCTTGCTGAAGAGTATTTCATCCGAGCCCGGCTGTGCACTCCCCAATTAAACAACACTTCCTATTATAAGTTAAACGATTTCACAGAGATTTGTTTACATCAACGTCTATCTGAGGACTGGTGACTCAGTCACACTAATACCTAGCAACGCAGCTTAGAACAGAAACTTTTGTGGTTAGCTCAACGTGTCGAGCGATAGCAACATGAAACCCCTCATATAGGGTTTCATCGGTTTGAAGAAAATGGTTTAGGTATTTATGGGACTTTTACCTGACTCAGCTGTGTTTGTTTCCACCAAACTTTCTATACGCAAACACACAAGCAAGAAGAGTAATGATGATAACATCGAGAGTGTTTAACAAACACAAAGTGTCAGCTTAAACACGGGCCTATGATACTTGATTCTCTTGGGCAGTGTGACAAACTTCTCTCGCTCTCTTGAGTCTCGTGATCAAGCTTCCTCAGCAGACACAAAGACGTTGATTACACAAAGACTCACTTGTCCTTTTCCCTAACACCGTGTTTATACGAAAACACAAATGCAGCTGTTATGAGGGCCGAAGAGGTCGAAAGGGGTTCAGGATCAGTTCCTCCAAGTAATCCCAAACCCCCACCTCCACCCAACCCAACCCCCAAACTTCTAATCCAATAAAATCTCTTTTATAAATCCCCAGTCTTCACATTTATGAAGTGTACAAAATGTGTATCTTTAAATCTACATTGCTCATTTACATTTCAGAATCCTCACATAGTTATTTTGATGAGTGCTCTAGATTATAATAATGTCATACCACAAGGATGTACGTCAGTCTAATCAGCCATTGTCTCTGCATTGGCTCTGTGAAGAAAGAAAAGAGACAACCACTGTGGGCTGACTGCATGCACAGAAGGCCTGACTATGCATTATGTATATAAAGGCGTGTATGGGAAAAACCTAGAGTGCGTATTCTAGGAAGTCCATGTGAACAGCCCACAAAGCTTTCTGGCTGAGGACACAGCAGACAAGAGGCCAGAAGTAGCTGCTGCTGCATTGTCAACCACCTTACTGTCAGCCTGGACTGGACAGGTCGCCTGCAGGAATTAACATTTTGGCAAACTCAAGCTATACATTAGAAAAATAAAAGTGTAGTGACTTTGTTGTTTTTAATATGTTGTTTCCCATATGATTGTTTAACGTTAAAGAGGTTACTTTCCATAACTATTCTGGTTCAGTGACAAAAGGTCCATGCATGCCATGACCTTTTTCAAGTGTATACATCAATTTAATATGTGATTTTATCTCTTTTCGCCGCAAAGAGCTTGAAATGAATCAAACAACTTAGGATGGTGACACATGGGACAATGCAGTCTGCAAGACATTTGATGTACACAGAAGGTCAGTCAGTGAGTCAGCTTGTTGTTTACTACCTCAGGAAAGATGTATGTGGGACATTGGCTGCCTCTGGGTCTGGCCGGAAAAATCTCTCACCCTCAAGACCTTTCCACAGTGCTCTCAGCTGCCAGCTACACACACACACACACACACATACAGTACAAACATCAAAGCACCAAATTCCTTCTACAACATCCCAAACCAAGTGTGTGTGTGCTGGTGTGTGTGCAACGCCTGTCAGTCTGACCACACAACGACGCAGGGAGTTGTGTGACTGGCATCATTATGTGGTAAATTAGTAGTCATGTTATAAACAGATTATTTTAGTCTCTGATTATGTACGTACCAAATGATGGCTTAGCCTAAACACCAGTGACTCTGCCCAAGTCTCCTCTCTTTGATTACACAGAGGTTTTCGTCATGATTATTATATTAAAGACAGTTGCAATGAATGATAAAGGTATTTTAAAAAGTATTATACTAAGGCTGATGGGAGACTAACAGGATTATTGTATTATTTTAAACTCATTTAGTGGGTTTCTAATTGACTTTCATGGTGTTTTGTCTGAATTTCTTAAGGTTTCTTCCATTTTTTTCTACATATTCTTCCCGATGCACATTTCCACAAACAACAAGCAATTTAACAGTGTTAAATGCTCCTATGTGCCACACTAGAGTAATATTAAGCATTACACACAGACCCACCCTATTTTTCTGTTGGCAGAATGATAAATTATTAAAACAAATGAAACCCCTTGTTCACTTGTACACAGAGAGAAAAAGAGTGGAGAGTGAATTTTGTAAACCTCAACAAGCCTCTTCTCTGTACACGTGTGCCCTTTCTCTTTGCTACCAGGTTGAACCAAATTATTTCAGGAACACCAAATCTGGGTGGTGTCTTTCTGGTGAAGCCACACCACCACACTGGTTAGAGAGATGGCTGTGGTAATTGCTTTAATAGGAACTATGACTGTTTATGTTAGTCAGAGAGAGTTAAGTGGAAAGAGAAGTGGCAGCTAGAAAAAAAATACTCCACCCAAATCTGGCATCACCAAAATAGGACATGATTTATACTCTCCAGTGTGTGTGTGTGTGTGTGTGTGTGTGTGTGAGAGAGTTTGCACCTCTACATTTTGGAAAATTAGGTACTTGTTAATCATAGGGTAACAAAAATCTGGATGTTTAACAAGAAAGCACGCGTAAGAGTGAGAGTTAAAGCTGACATAAAACACACTAAATGGAGAGGTCAAGTCACTGACCTCTCGCGCTGACCTTTAACTTACTGAGTGTCAGTGAGAGAAGTTCACACACAACAAGGAACCATAAGTATTTAGGCGATGTTAACCAGCTTGAGGTTTGCTACTAGTATTTGAAGATGATAAAGTTTTGTCACAGATTAAGGGAACTTGCCTTAATACTAGTTTCACTCACTAACAAACAGGATCGAAAACCTCCTGTTAGTCAGAGTTTCTGCACTTTCTGTTCGCTCTTTATCTAGATTTCTAAATTATTTGTTAAGCACTGATATGCATATGTAGCATCTTAATGTAGATTCAGATCATCTCATATGGTATGCACAGAGGGTACTTTTCACCTTTGTTGCTAATGATTGTGGTTACTGTATCTATTTCTGAAGCTGCATCACAGTAAAAGCCCCCAGTATCGCTATTACCAGTCCTCTAACCAAAAGCACTTTACTGTCACCTTATTGCTATAGAAACTGAATTCAAAATCTATTTATGTTTTTACAGCCAATTGAAGAAGAAAAAGAAGAACTAGAACTGCTCTCCTGTGAAGCACTTCCAGAAACAACAGGCTTCTATTTGAATATAAATGACTAAGGACAATAGCATTAGAGTGAACCAAAGCTTCATGGCAGTGACTGCAGTAGTCAATACAAGCCAAGCAGTTTCAGAGGGCCTCTGTTTCTTTCTTTTCCATACTACTGTCCAGTGTTTTTGTGTGTGTGTGCAACAATCCATGGTGGGAAAACACTCTGTGTTTTGCTCTTAGAAAACATAGTGTTAATATCTAGGCCAAGTTTGAACTGAAGTACTGCAAAGCTTGCTGTCAAGGGCATTCTGAATTAATTATGTCCGCTTAATCCTGAGTGACATAAACGTGTTTATGACTGCAGTACTACTCTAATTACCAACCCTTATTTTCTCAAAGGTAATTAAACATCACTATCATGTTATCAGCATTATTTTAAGTGGCACATTTTGAGACCAGCTTAACGCAGTTTTTTCAAGTCCCACTAATTTCCCATGCTGTTCAGACAGGCATTTAGATTAATCAAGTCTGACTTGAGTGGTTATCATGCTGAGGAGGAATGCTCCTCTTGACTCTCTTTGTGTTTGAGGATAATTTGTACTGATTACTGCTGGTTAGTTTGTGTATTCACTGCTCACTGATGAGTAATGGCTCAGTCACAGAGATGCTCACTAACACATAGACAAACTTTGTTGTCTCCAAAAGAAACTTGGTGTGCAGCTCACACATAATTTTTATGACCCCCATTATCTGCTCCACTACATACCTGTAGAGGAGGACACTTGTTTATTTGAGTTGTTGTGTCTTTTAATGACATTCCAGTGTGGTTTTCCCACACTCGGGGGAGTGCTGGTATCTAGTGATGGTGAAGTAGTGGTGGATGTGCTTGGGGCAATAGCCCTATTGGACACTGTGACGATAGTTGGTGCACGAGCAGCCAAAAATGCATTGTCTGTCCATCACAATACATAACACACATTCCTGAGAGATATGTCCAGACATGTCAGAAAAGACCAAGTGAGATCGCACACACTTTCTGACATACTTGGTTGTTTAGCAAAGGGAGTGTGTGTTTTATGCACAAATGCAGGGGTTGGTTTAATGCTGCAGGATTACTGTTGTTTTCGTACACTCAGATGCTAGATACAGCTTTGCCAGGTTTGAAAAGAGGGCAGCAACAGTCAAGGTTTAAAAAAAAGGGGGGTGGATAATCCAGCTATCATTAGAAACACAGTTAAAGAAAAAAACACAAGTGTGTAGCCCTGAACAGATCTTATCAGCAAGGCTTCTGTTGCCGGAATAGAGGACTGTTGAAAGACAATAGTTTTCTATTTATACATTGATTTGCATAGACACACACACTGTTCGCTACTAAGACCCACTTCATCATCCCCAAAGTCGCATTGCCAATGTATATCAGCAGCATTTTGGTGAAACCAGACTCCACAGACATCAGATAGCTAAAGAAGCAGAGCACAGAAGAAGGAACACTCTCCCCCCCAGTCCTTTTTTCTCACCCCCAGCTGCTAGGGAAGGGCAGATCTGTGCCCTGCAAGACCCTGGAGTCTGATTTATACCATGCAGGTGTCTGGCATGTTAATGTGCATGCATGCATGCATAAGTCCGTGCATGTGTACATCAGAACAAATCAACCCCTTCAGTGTATTTAACTCATTAGTTAAGGCCGTAAAGTGAAACACTGAGCTGAAGGCTTCATGCTCCGAGCACGCTCCATTAATTCTGCACAACGCTGCTTCCAAGAGCCTCTTTATGTTGTGTTAAGGCAATCAGATTTAATAATTGCTTGTAGCAACTCCACAAAGCCACAAACCAGAGGCCATCAACTTGGATTTATCACAATTAAGTGCTTTGTAATACTTTTCCATTAAAAGGTTACATAAAAGTACACCTAGAGAGTTTTTGTTTGTGTAATATATGAACCTGAACTCTAAACCCTATAAATCCCAACTGTATGTTAAAGGTATTGGCCTTTGTACACCAAAAGAGATACAGAGAACAAGTCTTCTGCAATGTATTTAGTATTTGCTTATATAGATTTACCCATTTACCCACCAAAAACAACAACAAATGGACCAAACCAACAAATGTTCCACGTGAAACTAAACTCAGATAACTCTGTCACTGCACCGATTTTGTTCAAATTAAAGCTCACAGGGAGACACATACATAAATGGACATAAATGTCAATGTCAGTTCAGCGCAGAGTGCTGAGTCAGCTCTTACTAACACCCATCTCACAATCTATTCCAAAGTTTCCCCAGGGAGCAGTTATGTTCTCAAGGCTCTGCGCTCTATATTATAGGCGCATTCATGGGACAGACAGCACGTAGTGACAGGGATCACGTTACTGTGATGGGGCAACACGTGGTGGGAATGCTCCATGTAAGGAACAGTTTAAACGTATGCGATTGTAAATTGAAAGATGTGAACATCCTTGTAGGGAAAAGTACAAATGATGACCGTGTGATAGCAGGTGCGTGGGATATTGTTTTTAGCTTGTTGCCATGCAGTGTTATTTCCAACTGTCCCTGAAGGACTGTGTGAACTTTTCGAAATGTAACATCTTTCCACATTTGCCAGAGCAGTAGTGTGTGTCCTCATGTTGCCACCACTTCAGCCACTCAGTGCATCTCAGTGTTTAAACAATAGAAAGAAACTGACAAGGTCAAGGTTGTCTTATATATCACTTAAAAGGCAGCTGAGCTGAGCAAATCGCACAGAAAGCCATACTCGTGCAGTTCAGACGACCGTTTCTAATTGGCTGACAGGAAGGAAGTGGATGAATACCAGGATGTGAGGTCCACTGACAAGAACCAACGGCTGCAGTGGTCTGGGATGCGAGTGGCATAAAACATGAACCATTTCCTGAGTCTGCCTAGGTCTCGCTGCTGTTGCTTAGCAACACTGATTAAGTTTAATCACTGAGAGACCTTTATCTGCTTGTGACTGCCCTGCCCTTTGGAGAGGTCACTCCACATAGTGTGAGTGAATCTCTGACAAGCTGATGTGTATCTGACCATCACTACTTCAATTAACTATTCTACTCTATGCTATGCCATTATGCTCTTTAAGTCAGATATAGTTCTGGAAATTAAATTGAGAACCCATTTGTATTCACATTTTGGATAATACAGAAAATTAAATTCCTGACACATAAAAGTTTTTTAACATATTGTTGCAAAAGTCCAGTAAATCCAATTTTACTATGAAATTGCCTAATGGTCTAATAAAACAAAGATAACCAAGAAATATCTCTTGACTGTTGAAACAGTTCTTACAGCTGCAGCTTTGGCTATAGCAAGCTAATTAAGCTAATTGAGCTTCACGAGTTCTTAAAAGTTATGCCTCCAACTTTTTAATGTTTCCAGCTGACTAATTAGTGTGTAAGACATGAGTCTGGGAGAAGGGCTCATTTAGATAACGTGTCTGGCTGGTGTTGCCAAAGTCAAGAGAAAGGACAGAGTTGCAAACATTAGCCTAAAGGCTGATATCAGAACCAGCTTAGAAAAATTACGATAATTATATAGTGTGACCTGTAATTCCACAAACTGATGTACGTAATTCTTGCACACAAAAAAAGTAAATACTGTACTTACTTAGCTGGACATGATAACGATTGTAGCTTACACTGGAATAACAAACTTCAATCAATTAGAGTAGATGAGGTGAAGGAATGTGGAAGTAGATCAGATCAACTATTAGAGTTTTAAATAGATATTACAAAAAATACCAAAATACAGAGAAGAAAATACAGTTAAAATCAGAAACATAAAAAAGAGAGAGTGTTTTTATCTTCATTTTAATTAAACCAGATCCCCATAGTACAATACAAAAATGTCTATATTTCATTATTTGTTCCTACCCTCTCTTGATTGTAATAAAACTGCAATAATGTTTGTTTTTATTCTATACTTGTAGCACCTTATTGTGAAGGAGTCAAACCCCGCATGCTCCTTGTATCTTCACCTATCCACATTTTGCTGCATGCCATCAAAGTTTAGTTGTTTGTAATATATCAACTAACTGAATGCTTTTTGTTACTTTGTTAACAGACAAACACACACATGGGTATATATAAACACACCATACCACGGGACAAAAAGAAACAGCTAACAAAACCACCGCAGTTATTAATCACACCACTGAAACGAGGAGACAGATGGGAGGATGTATGTGTGCGTGTTTACGACAGCTGTGGCTGTCATAGCTGCTTGACGTAGACCTTCCCAGGTGTTGCCCCCCTGGCTTACACAGGAGGAGACATGGTGGGCAGCGCAATTTCCTGTGTGTTTGTCAAGACGTGTGTCTCTCTGAGGGCAAAGCAACACTCTCATGAGTGAGTGTCTTTCTACGCTCAAGTTTTGGTGCCAGTGTACATGTGTACATGTCATGTCATGCCTTCGTCAAAGGGGTGTTTGCAGAAGATCCCACGCCGTGCCTCAAAGCAGTTGGCATGGAGAGAGACAAAGAGAGTTTTCCTTAAGCTGAAGAAAGTCTCATGTTTCAATTCTTCTCATACCAAAACTCAGCCAATGTCAGGATCAAACAAAGGAAAGATATTTTACTTGTTGTAGAGTCATTCAGAAAAATCCCATTGACAGTGTGAGACAAGCAGGACACAAAAATATCGATAACAAAGAAATACTTTCATAAAGATTTTAGAAACTGTAGAACTGAGACATGCATGATCACACACTCAGCTACTGATCATAGCAATCTTAAAGAAAAATGTCCTATGTTACTTTAATTGACATTACATCATACATTATTGTTTAAGCCTCACTGTCCA
Organism: Ctenopoma multispine; assembly: GCA_034779795.1. Classification (NCBI taxonomy): domain Eukaryota; kingdom Metazoa; phylum Chordata; class Actinopteri; order Anabantiformes; family Anabantidae; genus Ctenopoma; species Ctenopoma multispine. The sequence goes on from JAUYWH010000004.1 coordinate 6,989,721, forward strand.
GTGTTTGTGGTGATTGTGACCCTTTCCCGATGTTGATGTAGGAACTAAAAGACAATGGTCTTTTAATGACGGGATCTGATGGAGCAGAACCACAGATATTTTTTCCCACTGATCCATAACTCTTTTTGGTATACATTGATTAGTCATACATGAGCAATTTGACAAGCTCTGAGACAGTGTCCATGTGAGTCATTTTGGGCACTAATAAAACAAAGAGACCTCTGTGAGTTTCATGGCTTGCTGGTAAATATGCCATGTCATTCATTTGCATTTCTGGCATTGTGATCACATTCTGGTAACACGCTGATCATGACCAAACGGGAAGTGAGTGTGAGTGGCAAAAACAACAGCTTTTAACTGTAGACTCCAGGTTCCTGTGGGTATGACGTGATTGGACCTTGAACAGAAGTGACTGTCACCTGCTGGTATCACACAGACAGGAAGCAGATCACTGACTGATCTGGTTTCAGTTCCCCCTGACAATTCAAAAGCAGGAAGTCAGGCTGATAAGCAAGAGTGACCAGAGACAACGAACAGTTCAAAGCATCAGTAAAGAGGACCACATACTGAAACACTCATGTACACCACATGCTTTTCTGGTACTGTGTGCATGACTATGAAACATGATTCATGACCAAAGAAGAGCTTACACTGTTGTCTTTTGTGCACAGTATCCCAAATGAGCTTATTGTTTCACTATCTGCAGCAAAAAAAAAAACACTCTGCAGATTCCCTGCCATGACCGAAATTTATCCCATTTCCCACAAAATGTTTTCTCATCAAAAAGGCCAGATGAAAACAAAGGACCGTATTCTGTGCTTGCAACATGAATACGTTCAGCTGAGCCGCTACATTGCTGTTTGCACACAGATAATTTCAGGAATAATCAAAAGGAAGCACCGGGAAAACTGCTGCATCAAAAAACCCTCATTTGAATTCTACATTTCTGTATGTGACTTTTTCTCATGTACAGTAGTTTTATAATATGCTGGTAGCAATCCTTCCTTAGGTAAAGAAAATGAAAAGTCAGCCTGTTATGGTGTCTTTAAAAATGGGAGGTAGAGAATCAGCATGTGCATGTGCGTCTACGTGTCTGTGAAAAGACAACTAGGCACAGCAGGTCTGCCAAGCCTTGAAATCCTCAGTCAAGGAGACACATTTCATTAAATGACAAGATCAAAACTCCAGCAACATGTGCAGTGTAAAACAACTTTATTATTTAATGAATTTAACTATATCATTAGACTAGAGCAAAATATGTTGGTCTATTAATAAAGTTGTTCAATATACTGCAAGTGCTGCTGGAGTTTTGGTCTTCTCTTTTTGCTGCTGTAATAAGCCTGAGTGACACTAAAGGCATATGAATCATGCATAATGATTTGCTACAGTAAGTCTTTTTCCATTGCACTTTGTCACACTTTATTTTTTATCAATACACAAACTTTTCCCCTCAGCCAAGCATAAAATCAGTGACACAGTGAATAGTGCATTGATCTGCTCTAAAAACACTTTTTTAAGGTCATGTTCATGACTAGTGCATCCACTGTACAGTATAGCTGGTCCTGGATGCCACCATAGATTTGGAGCAGGTCTGTCCTGTTGGACTGGGAGAATAATAATAATAATAATAATAAGACAAGTGTCATATTTTTAAACACTTAGTCCTGATCCTCAAAAAATCCTTTTTTTATTTTTCTTTATGATCACAATCACATCATGCTTCTGCATGATGAGCAGTAAATCTGCAGCATGTGCCGACGTAAACTGTGTGTGAAAATAGAAAGCTTGATTAACTTTCCAAAAACACTAGGCCCATGTGTGTGCACCAGCAGTTCAAGAAAGTGATTTTAAAAAGTTCTGCAGCTGAGCCAGCTGTCATTGTTGCAAGTCTAATGATGAATCTAGTGGTCATCCCTCACCCTTACAACGGTCTCTCACACACATATTCACAGAGATAGAGAGAGACGCACACATTTCCCTCAATGCTGCAAACAGAGCATAGCCAATTAAGTAAGATGAGCAGCAAAGCTTGGGGTTACTGGAAGCACACAAAAGGCTTTTGTAGAGCTGCCCCAAACTGACACACTGGTTGAATGTATGGGAAAAGATTAACCACGCATACATTACTACGTGGCCAGCAGCCATTATGGACCACTGTGATTCACACCTCCTCCTTTCATTATCTTTGCACTTCATTTTAGGTCTTTCTTTAAAAAAATTTTTTGGGAACTGATGTGTGGGAAAAAAAGGCCCCAGAGTACAGAGCTTCAGTGCATATTCGGAAATCTGATTTAGGCCATTTTTAATCTGTCTTCTTAAAAAGCAGCCTAAAGGTAAAACATCAGAATGAGTAAAACAAAAAAATCTTACACACTGTTGGAGAAAATACAACAGTTTCTGCAGCGAGGAGAAAACAGGAGAAAAAACGTGGACAGAAAACAGGGGAGATAAAGTGGCACAGGGAGGCAGAGAGGGTTAGACAAAGGCTGTCCCCTCGCACAGCAAAAAAAAAAATCTTTGTTTAGGAAGAAAAGAATCATTATTAAATGAGACAATGAAGAGGAAAAGAAAAGGAAAACTGAAAGAAAAGAGATACAGGACAGAGGAGTGGGCATGTCTTGACTCATCAACACAGACAATAGTTGAATGATACAGGGACTAACCTGGTAATAATGCAACACATTGTGTTTGTTAAAGAAAACCAAAAACGATTGTACAGTATCTGCAGGAATGTTTGTATATAAACTAAAGGATTGTTAAATACCAATTCATATCATTGTAATAAATATGAAGTAAATCATTTACAGGCATCAGTTGCATAATATTTGGTGTAATTCATTTCCTCTGATAAGACTTGGCTCAGTTTTATGTTTTTTTCATGTTTAATTTATTCTCTATACTTTTATTCTAGGTTACGTCTTAACTCAAAAAATACATACATGTATTCAACCATGCATGCAAACACAAACAGATGCTGACATGCATACAAATGAAGAGAGTTGTTCTGGAGCTTTCACCCCCCCCCACTCTAATATCATGCTGCACAGGGCTGTATGAAATTGAATTATTCAGCAGCAAAGAGAGTTGCCTTACTGTCTTTTCACTTACAAATGCACAGTTGCAATGTGTAGTGAATAAATGTGTCTTCCTGGGTCTAGGTCAGCTTTTAAAGGTAAATCTGATGGGAAACCAGTCCTCCATAAAGTGTTGTGAACAAATAAAAAACATTGCTTAAAGTCTCATTCTGGCCTGTAACCATATCTGTTGTTGTTTTATGGTTCCGTCTTTGGGAAGAGTAAACAAAGTTAATTCTCCCTCACAGCCGAAAAAAGACTTTCTGTGAGACATGTCTGCACGAGTACTCGAGCTGGCACTGGCCACTCCTAATGCTAGTGCTGCTGCTGGCTAGTGCTAAGTGCTGCCATCGCGGTTGGGAGTGGAGCGGCTCTTGTATGGTTGAGATGTTGCTGGCTAGTGTTGGGTCTGTCATGATTGGATGACCAGTCATGGACTTCTATACAGCCTGACATCACATTGTATAGCATTTAGAAGTATCATAAACAAAGCGTATTGGCCAGACTGAAACCGAGACTTTTCACTTTGCAATTAATTTTTTATTCCTTCCTTTATAAAAACACACAAACTCAAGCGTGTATTGCATTTTAATGTGAAATATTGATGGTAAAACCGATTGGTTTCAGAAATAATGTCCAAACCAGGTTCGATGGGTATGATACACAACTATGTACACACCAGATAAACGCTGCACAAAATCCTGATGTGACGTCATTTGTAAAACAAATCAGTGTTAAAAGATCAAGAAGTTACAGAAGGAGAGTGATTCTTACTTGTTCAGAGCAGAATAAAGGAAGAAGGGTTGTAACCGCTCGTTCTGTGTTCTCTTTGATGGTGACAAAGTCAGCTTGGAATGCAGTGCTAATCACCACCATTGCAAGAAATCACTCATGACAAAGTAGTCATTACACTTTCCCTAGCTGGAGACAGTTTTCATGGAGTGACAGAGGCAGAGGGTTGTGTCTTCAAGTTTAGAAGGTGGTTTTAATAAGAAACATATAATTATCCTATAACTATATTTTCTACCTCTGGACAGTTAGTCCACTCAGCTAAAACCTGAATATTCAAATGAGATTTTCAGCACGGTCATACACTTAGAACATTTTCCTTTAAATTATGTTATTCCTCTTCCAGAATGGCTCATAGTTCTTTTATATTATTGTCTCACACATGACTGTGTTGGATGCAAATAGGAGTCACTGATAAGATGGCTCACACAGAGCTTTTGTTCTTTATGGGATGAATGATTACTGTATATCTACTTATTGCAGCAGCCTGGTTTTATTTTTGATCAAATTTTGACCATTTATATAAAAACAAATCTCTATGTATGTATATTCATGACACCACAACTCTCTTTGTTTCCATTCCAGTTTTCATTCAAGTTCAAATGTAAAATATTCTTGTTCTGCTCATTATTCTTTGAACTGTCTGTTTCTGCGTAACACATCATCTGTTTTCTGAAGATTGAGTCATGGCAACTGGACTTCTTTCTTCCAAGTAGAGACGTTTCATTCTGCATCCACAGAACTTTAT
>JAUYWH010000004.1:6994431-7007649 GCA_034779795.1 Ctenopoma multispine
AAGAAAGAAGTCCAGTTGCCATGACTCAATCTTCAGACAACTTTACCTGGATGACTGAGAATCTTCACAGACACATCATCTGTTTGTGTTTAGGGAGGATTTAGTTCATATTGTTAGAAATATATTCTGTATTGGGTTTAATTAAACTTCTGATGAAGGCTACACCCTGAAATATGTTTTTAGTTTTGTTTATTTTTTTTATCTATGCTGCTTGACTGAATCAGATCAAGAATATTTGTGCTCATTCAAAATCCCTGACATCTTGCTGAACTGGTATTCATTTGTGCTTCCCATGAACCCCAGGACTGGTGGTCTGACTCCCAGTTCATTCCGGCCACATGTTGAAGTGTCCCTGGACAAGACACTGAACCCCAAACCCTTGGCGCCTTAAATGCCACAGCCTGCCCACAAGAATTTCCCCAAGGGGATCAATAAACATCATAAAAAGACACACTCTTATTCAGTTTTCTTCATATCTGCACAATGCTTTCTTACAATAACATAACAAAGTTCAGAATGTCTAAATCAACTAGTTTGACTTTAGAAAGAATAAACATTGACCTTAGACACACTGTTTGCAGATGGCAGGTCATACTTTTCAACAGACATTTCATCTCAAATGATTCAAATGCTGAAAGATCTTAACATTAGTTTTGAGAACAGTTGTGGCACATTTGAAGAAGTTTCCCCAACACATTCCTGTCATGTCAGTTCACAAGGATTGGATGAAAGTGAAGTCACTAGGACCTTGACCTTTGATCTTTGGACTCCAAAGACTAATTACTTCAACACTCCAACGGGACAGTTGTACCAAATTAGAAGAAATTATTGGATGAATGCAAAGTCAGTGTTACCTTGACCTTTGACATTTGGGCACCAAAATGTAATCAGTTCATCACTGAATACAAGTTGACAGTTTTGCCAAATTTGAAGGAATTCCCTCTAAGAGTTCCTTAGATATCACGTTAACAAGGATTTGGTGGTACGGACAAACGGATGGATGGACAACACAAAAACATAACGCCTCCTGCCCTGGTTATCACTGGCATGGAAACATAAGAACTATAAATACATAAGGAAAGAGTATTGTTTCCCTTTTGAAAGTGAAAAATAGCTATTGCCAGAATACTAAATGAAGTACAGCTTCAGAGAGAAATAATTAAAACAGAGTGTTAATGTGTTTCTTCATCCATGAGTTGTTAGAGCAGTTAGGTTTTAAGTTTTTCCCCTCAGCCAAACGGCAGAATCAGCCTCTTTGTCTTTGGATCAACTATTATTGCTGGAGGCCAGTGTGATTGCACAAAGCCCATTTTCTGATTCAGCACTTCCACAGTTTTAGAAAAGCAATCAGAACTGTCCCACAGCGATGCATTTCTGATTTTTTTTCTCCATTCATTCCGTCTTATTTCAAATGCTGTGAAGAGAAAATAACAGAACAATGCTCAGTTATTCTCTAAGGCCATATCAGCTAGACGTTTTCCTTCATCTAGCCGAATCACTGTGAGTGTGTGTGTTTATGAGTGTGTGTGTGACTGAGGTCTCCATCTGAAGGGGATGTTCTCACTGCTGAGGTTAGCACAACAGGAAGATCTTGTCTATTGTCTCATCACTCAGGATTTTTCATTTTGTCTTCCTTCCTCCTCTTTTTCCTACTCTTCCCTCTCTCTCTTCCGTTCTCTATTCTCCACCTCCCATTCTGCTCTGCCTACTGCCATATTTTCCTCTTCTTTTCTTCCATTCACATGTTTACTGTCTTGTTTACCTAACCAACTCTTCTTTTTTTAATTACTTGGAATGATTAAGTGCTGACATTACAGGTTCAGCTTAAAAAACAAACTAATATATTACAATGAGAAAAAATAAATATTGCAATAATTAAATAGCCATTAAAATGCATTCCATCACTACTGTGTAATTTATTAAGCATGTCTGGCACAGTAAACGGTTTTTACATCAATGCAAATCCTCTGACTCATTCAGAAATCAGATTGATTACAACCTTTGAGTCTAATAATATTACACCCGAGGTCTGCAGGCAGTGGAAAGTGGTTCCTAAGCATGTAGTGGCTACGCCCAGGACTAGATGGTAAACTACTGCTAGCGAACTAATTGCTAAAATTCTAGTATAACAGTCGGGAATATTTCTCTGAGCTTTTTTCTGTGTCATGAGGCTCCATTGGTCAGATATATTCAAAATATAAATCTTTACCATCAACTCCTGTCTCAAAAATATTTCTTATAGAGTAATTCAAACTCTAACAGAGGAGGTTAAATAAACATGGAGGGTGCAGCGCAGTTAATAAGCTACAATAGCTTCCTCTGCAACAGTCAAAGGTCAGCCCTGTCAAGATAAGTAACTATTATTCAACAGAGCAAATTCAAATGTCGAAATTTAGTTTAGTTGATCTATGAATCAAATGATCTAGCGCTTTTAGAATTTATTGATTTCACTACAACAAATGCTGGTATTTATCCATCAATCATAGTATTTTTTTATTATCTTTCATAGCTACTCATTTGCACAAAGCAAGATTACACTGAGCTAAATTACACTGTCTCCACCTTAAACTGCCCCCCACCACCAAATTATCTATGGAGTGGAAAGGAGAGGAGGTAAGAGGAAGATGTTGACATGGGACACAAGAGTCAAATGTCGACAAGCATTTGCCTCTGAAATGACCACAGCCGAAACCCAAAAGAATAACAGAGCAGGAAAAACCTGAACCGGCAGCTGTTCTGTCAGTGAACGACAAGCTATCAGTGATCTTTGTTGCAATGGGGCTTACCAGACACAAAAACACACACAGAAACTAGACAGGATTTTCTGGTCTCCCCACAGACAGGTGCTTATTTAGATAGCAAAGCCCTAATTTTCTTCTTTGTCTTGTGCCCCACTTGGCTGAGGTCAAGATATTGAATATGAAAAAACAACTGGGATGGATATAGGGTGATGTAGATTTCATTGAGACCACCCACCAACATCCTCAGAATCTCATCTTTCTCTTTCATCTCACCAGTTTGCCAACTGTTCTATAAACTGTCTCCTGCTGGGGATAAATAAGCAATAAATGTAGTTTTCTATTACCCACTAGCTGCTTTGTTGAGCCTGAAAAGTTGATGGAAATAAATCCATATAATTCACAAAGCATTTAAAACCAGCTCTAAGAAAACAAAATGTTTTGTTTTATTACTCCTTTCCCTTTACCCTTTGTAAAAAGGTTGCTTTCAAGTAGTTGCAATTTTGCATTACAAATGCCTTCTTCTCACTGTCGAATTTCATGACCAAGCGATTTGTCTCCCCTTCTCAGTGAAAATAACCCTGGACAATCCTCTGTTCTGCTGATCGCAGCGGTTTGAAGCAAACTCTGCTTTTAATATTGCTGCCATTGATGTGGTTTTCCTTACCCCACTGTTAATCTGGAAGCTGTTTGATATGTGAAGCCAAAGTGCTGTGGGGTTCTTGTGGTGGGTATTGATGGAGAATGGTATTTTCTTTATGAATCAAAGATCAGTGAGATTGTGTGGGGGAAAGCAAAGCACTTCCTCTCTGGGTAATGTAAATGGGATGTTTGTGGTCATCATTTATATTGTGGGAGTTCTTCTCCTTATGTGAGCAGCAAGACTTTATGAAATTATACATCTGACATGACAGCTGCCAATAAAACAGAACTATGTTGGTTTTTACATTTATCATATGTGTTACATTACACTGTGTGTGTTATCACCACTTGATAACCCACATGCTTCAGAGGAAAGTTTGTATCTTTTTGACTGTATGCTGCTGCACTTAGCAGCACTCATTAGGCTTGGGTGGGTGGTTACTGTAAGTCATTAAATCCTAGTTTGGCATGGCCCAGTGTGTGTGTATGGACCCAGAAAACCAGCATTGAAGCCATAGAGTGTTTAGATTTACACTGGAAAATTAAAAGAGCACTGAAAAGGTGGAGGGGCAGCTGCAGTGGCAAGCAGCTTAGCTTAGTTTAGCATAAGACAAACTACCCCTGACTAAAAAAAAAAAAATTAATCTAACATTCTAAAGAATACTAAAGTGTCAGTATTAGGATTATTGACATTTAATTATATTATACCTTTGATACAGTTACAGTCACCTGAGTTGTCTTGTATCTTGTAACATATTTCCCCTAATGTTACACTACTCCTTTAAGCAGTGACTACTCTCGTTATACACTAGAAAAATGATTCATCTAGTCATCAAGTTTTGTTCTGCCTCCATGTACTATTGGCTATTAATGATTTTTATTATGGGTAGGGGGGGTTTTCTGTCATTGCTCACAAACTGTAATTATTTTTATTCTGCGTGCAAATGAGTTTCCTCCTATTGGAGCTTAATCTCACTCTTCATCTCTTGCTCGCTCAACACACATAATTATTAATCACCACATTTTAATTTAGCACTATAAACTCTGACCGCCGTTCTGTGTCAGGGGGCTTCTGTGTCTAAGTACGAGCGTGAGCAGGTGTTCTCATCATCCTAATGTACTAGCTGGTAATGTGATCTCCCGGGTAGCTGGATTGGAAGTGCTTTCCCCTGTCATCTCTTCCAATCCCATGGGTAAAAAAAAGAATGGTCATCTCAATTATTAAAACAGACATACAGAATCTCTGAATGATTTATAATCAGGAGAATTTTTCAGTACTTAAAATGTGTGTTTGTGTGTTCTTCCCTAATCTTTCATGTTTTTTATCTTTATGCAGAGATTTTTTTCTCCTTATACTCAAATGACTTGAAGCATATGCCGCATGTAACCACAAACCACTGTCAGTGCAGAGGAACCTGCATCTCCTGAGAACTAACTCTCTCCCAACTCAGACAAAACATGTCAGGAAGTGTCTCTTATCTGTCAGAGAAAAACAACTGAAGTGTCAAAGTTTGCAAGATTATGTGTGTGTGTGTGTGTGTGTGTGTGTGTGTGTGTGTGTGTGTGTGTGTGTGTGTGTGTGTGTGTGTGTGTGTGTCTGTGTGTCTGTGTGTCTGTGTGGTCAACCATCAGCAGTATAATGGCAGTATGAGCCAGATGTGTCCCTGTTACATTATAGATGATAGTGGCAAACATAAGGTCTGCGAGGGATTTCCCCATTATTGTTCCTCCTTTGTCCATCTATAAGATCTGCTGGGTCTTAGGAGGTGTTTTAATGTATTTTATATGTTCATGAATTACACATCTGTCAAATTAATTTAGGTGCAAAATTATGTGTGATCATCATCTTTAAAATTTCTTTTCTTTACTTTCTGATCATTGTGTCATTCCTCTCCTCTGCTGTCTATGGGATATTCAAACAATACTGCAGATACAGTGTGAGAACAAATGGCAGGTTCAGATTGAGACAGTGTCATTTTGCTTGTCTACAAGTCAAAAAGCTTTGCAGCCTACAAGTCTGGTGTAGAAGTAGAAAAACATGTTGTACAGAACTATACAGTATATCAATTTCAAATTCAACCTATGTAACGAAACTGGTTTGTATGTGCACATATGCATTGCATGATGGTTATGTTATGCATCCGAAGACTGAAATAAATTTCCTTTCCTTTAATTTCCTTTTGTCTCTGCTCCACCCTCTCTTTTTAAATTGGTGGGCAGGTGTTTGGGTGCAGCAGAGGTTAAGGTATAATTCTTTCATCTCCTCTGAGACATGTGTCCACAGCCCTGTCTCATACCATTAAAAAGTATTTGTGGTTATTGCACACACACACACATACACATGGTAATACTATATCATGTCCATTTAATTAAGCTAAAGTTATATACCAAAGGTATATATTCTTACAATATGTTTTTGAAACTTATCTCATTCAGTTATTGCATAATAAGTAATTAAATTAACACATTTTACTGTTAGGTTTATCAAGTTAATTGCAACAAGAAATCTATAGAGAAGAAATATCTCCTAATCATCATTCTTACTGTAGATAACATAAGACAAAATATCCTTTGTGCCGTTTTAAGAAACATTTAAAATGCAGCAAACCTGCACATTAGCTAGAAGGATGATTGCTACTTGCATGCTCTTTGTTGGTACTAATTGGAGTAAATTGTTTATGTGGCTGTAAGATGCCCCTACCACCTCAGGTCATTATGTATATATATATATATATATATATATATATATATATATATATATATATATGAAAAACACTTATTATACAGCATTTGATATCTCTTAAAGAGTTTAAATATATAAAAGATTGAGACAGTTGAATGTTATTTTATTAAACAATTTTAAGAGAATATGTAATACTGTATATGTACTTGATTTTACTTATTTTAATTACATGTATATATATTTAAAGAAACTCTAGAACAGTACATTGATTATAACAGTCATGAGAATTTTCATTATAACAAAGTTAATTACAGCAGTTGTGATATTTCTTCTACAACTTCTAATAAGCTCAAAGCAGGAAGACATTTTGACTGTTAAGTTCAGATGAGACAATGTACTGAGAGAGAAGGGAGTATTTTTAGAAACATCTCTCTGTATGAAACTTGAAAACATCAAGAAGGAAAACAACAAATTCTTTTCTAAACACACATTCATTAACAGTCTATTTATTCCTTTACTTGGATTTTTGAAAATGTAAATTGAATCATGCTCCTGCACTGTGATAATCTTCTCACATAGGTTTTGTTTTAGTTCAGCTAATATTAATGCCACCAGTGCTGTGGTTCTCTCTCACAGGTTGTATTTTAAGATGACAATGTGGTTTTGCACTGAGGTCAATTTTGTCAGTTGGTACAGAACATTTCCTCTCAGCTAACGCTGTTGCAAAGAGTCTGCTCTTCTGTTAATTCTAAAAAAAGCAAGGCTTTTACATATGTTTTTTGTGCATATGTGGTTGAATGCACTTTGTCTACAGCATTCTTTATTTAATTACATATTTGAAAATGCATTTCGTAAACTGGATGAAATGTATTCAGTCCAAAGAAATTAACTGGTTTCCTGGTTTCAACACTGATGTCGATGGGTCTCACTCACCAATATCTAACTTATCAAAATAGGCTTTGTCTCAAATTAGTTTTTAATAAAAGTCATGCGAGAAGTCTATTTCAGTTTCAATGTATCAATGACATGTTCTTAAGATTCGCTCATACCTTAATTCTTATATTGATGTTGAAAGCATGTTGTAGTCTATTTAGCATAGGTAGACATCCCACCAGTGTTCATACAGTGGCACAAGACTGCAAGGCTGTGACCACACACAGAAACTGAAAAAAGAAAAGTTAAAGACGGTGGGGCACCAGACGCTGAATACAGTTTTGAAGCAGTAGCACGGCTGCAGGAAGTGAACAGCAAAGGAGCCTCATACTGTCACTATAGTGGATGTAACATAACACACACACACACAAAAAGATCTGCTATTTGCTACTCATTCAGTGAATGCTATATCCAAGAATATACTGTATCTTGTGGAGGACATGCTTGCCCACTTATAAGACCTGAGCGAGCTTATTGCTGGTGTCAAGATTGGGTCAGGACGCACATCCTCCTGTTGCCATGATGGCTGAGGGGAAGTGGCTTATCAAGTTTCATGATGATGTTCTGCAATGTGAGCTAAAGTGCTAGTGCAGTGTTTAATTATTTCAATGAAATAATGAAAATAATTGTTTTTAAAAAATAAATGTTAAAAATATGATTGATGTTATGTAATCTAAGTTAAATCCTGTACAATGTAGAATCAACAAAAATGTGAAAAGAAAATTTGCACAAACATGTCATCATATGTGTGTAAGAGTGTGCTCTTGAGTGTGTAGATTTTGTTCTTACCTAAGAACAAATGCCAAGTAAGAAAACTTGAATATCAGAATTTCCATGAAAACTGTGGTTGGTGAATGATGCCCATTGTTCAAAAGAGGAAAAACAAAAACTCTGGTCAGAAGCCACATGCATGTTTGAATAAACCGTGAACCTTTGTCTCTGGTTTTGGTTCAACACAGAAGTAAGTGAGTGAGAAAACAGTGGACTGACAGGTTGCTTGCAACTAGATCTAAATTTGGCTAATGTGTGGAATTTCAAGGTTTAGCAATCAAGTTGAATTTGAGACACTGACAAGATATGAAATGTTGCACATTCCACTGAAGTACAGAGGAACATTTATATACAATTTCTGCTTGAACAGCCAAAAATAATAATGCATTCTGGAACTACAGCCTCAAAGCCACCAGTTACCCAGACCTCAATGAAGAATGTGACATTTGCCCTTTTCTATAGTAGGTAGGTCAGTGTGTGGTGGGGTGTACTCTGAACACTAATGTTTGTTGTTCGTGTTGTTAAATCATGATATGTGGTTATTTTTATGTTTTCTATGAAAATGTTTTAAATTAACTATTTGTCATTTTGCCTCAAAGTATTTGATGTGTTCCCTTGTTCCAACTATTTACAGTGGCTCGATAGCTCTTCGTGTTCATTTGATAGAGGTGTGTAGTATTACTATTTACTGGGTTCAGATGGGACGGCGTGGTGGTGTAATGGTTAGAATTGTCGCCTCACAGCTAGAAAGACTTCTGGTTCGACCCCTGGGTCGACTGTGTGGAGTTTTCATGTTCTCCCTGTGTCTCCGCGGGTTCTCTCCAGGTACTCCGACTTCCTCCCACTGTCCAAATACATGCATGTTCACTTTGTTGGTGACTCTAATACTCCGTGAGTATGAATGTAAGTGTGCATGGTTCTTTGTATTAAACAACTGGCTACCTGTCCAGGGCGTACCCCGCCTCTCGGCCGCTCACAGCTGGGATAGGCTCTAGCACGTTAGTGTATTATGCGGAAGTGGATTTTCTACGTCACTTCTCACCCATGGATGTGGGCATATGTATTCTACTCATATTTCCCCTCCAAGAGGGAGGATGCCCGAACTGCACCCAAAAATAATTGAGTGTTTCAAGTTGTGCATATCATTTCATGTTTGTAAGACAGACGAGCTGCTTAGCAAAATTCAAAACAGTGGCAATAGTTTAGTGTCAGCAAACCAGACAATATAACAGCACACAGTCAGTTTAGCATGGTTGGTGCAATAAATGGTCATTGTAAGAAAAATCAGCTACAATTAGAATGCAACACTTAAAGTGCAATCTCTAAATAAAATGAGATGAGAAGTATAGTCTTACAAATCTGTAGTTTGCCTGTCCCCCAGACAGACATAAGTTATTTCTGAAAACATGGCTGGCTATTTTTATATGCTGAAAATGTCACCGTCTTGTTTACTGATTCCCTGTCACACTTCACCATACACCCTTGCTTCTTGTTCTACTTCTGTATCTCACCCAGTGTAACAAGCGAAGATTGAGACAGAAGTGAGTCGCACCCAGTTTCTGTCTTTACAAAACGTGTCTCTTACAGATCTGCTGATATAATTACATGGCAGCCTGCTCCTACTCCCACTAACTGTTCTCTCCTTTTCTTATTTCCCCCAGGTCTACTCACTGAACTTTCTTGTTATGCTGCCTCATTTTTACATCACTCTTCTTAATTTAATGTCAGTACACAAAGCCTTAAAGTTAGCAGTGTGTGCTCCACCAAGGTGCTGCATTAAAACTGTGTTATTTGAAAATGAAATCAGGAAAGAGGCTTTGTGTCCCTGTATTTGCTAAAAGAGGACTTCTGCTAAATATAGCAACCACCTAATCCACCAAACTCATAATATCATGTGTTTTACAGCATGTCTGTGTGGAGCAGGAATGAAGGAAGACTTATACTTACAAATTATGTGTTTTTGTTGTTTAGACCTAAAAGACATGAAGCTCTGTCAAAGCTCCTTCTTACATACACCCACCATCCACACCAGCAACTTGCACACAGTAGCGTGGTGGTTTATTCACTAGAAAAATGTTGCCACTGAAGATAACCTTGCCAGGAATTATGACCTATGGCAGAACATTTAGATGTACAGCAGATATTATCAGCCAGTGAGTATTAGTACTTTATTACAAAAGTGGGGAGGCGCTTCTGCAAAAGTTTGTTTCAATATATGTCTTCAATATGTTTCAATGAATTAGCTGAAAATGTCCAAGGAAAAATGTGAATGAAAGAATATAGAGAGTGAAGGAAAATTAGTCAATATGTACTGTATATTTCAACACACACTCATAAAACAACACATAAAACACAGATGCACTGTCAGAACTTAGAGAATCCACTGCATGCCTTTGCACACATGAACAGCACTTTGGTGTTTGAAATGATGTAAAGACATGTTGACCTCCAAGAGGTCATCAGAGGGGATAGAGGCAAACAGGAGGGGGAGGTGAAGTCTGGCGCGAGTGTGTGTCTGGGAACCAAGTGTGATTCACACGCTACTCATCCCCATACAGCTCGGTTCTATACAGAGCCTCAGGCACTTCACTGAGAAGGGGCTTTGTTTAGAGCCCTCTGAGTGTTTGTGAGTGAGAGTTAAAAAGACCTCCTGTGAATCAACAACTATATGTTTTATTTTGTCTCCTTCTGAATAATCAAGAGTTCATCATTCATGCAGTTAATCTACTTTTGTTGTTCAGACTCAAAACAAACTGCAAACGAGAAAACAAGTCAAAGAGAAATCAATTGGTCAAGAATTGATCAGGAAGGAGCACCTTACAGCCCACGCCACATATCCACAACATCCTTGATTCGACTCTAGCTGGAGGCCTTGCATGTTGTACACACAAATCCCTCCACCAAGAAATGACATGATTTCTGCCTTTGTTTTGAAACAGATCAGTATAACAGTCCACTACACGTGGCAGTAAGTGGATAAGTGCATCTTTTGAAGAGGGTTGTTATTATCCACAAAAGAGCTAATTAGAGCTCTGGTGCCCAGTCTCTTTGTCGAGTACCTGAAAGTGACAACAGAGCTCTCAACTGCATGCCAACTGCATCACTCACACTTCCAGGTAACACGTAATAAATATAAAAAAAAAACTCCAAACCTTGTAAATGTGTGTGTAAATGTTATAAGCTAGAATTTCTATAAAGACATAAACCATAAAGGTCACATGTCAAGGATTCGGATTGAAGCAAATAATATGATGACAGCTTTGTTTAGCTTTGTTTAGCTCTTAGTTTCACCCCAAGCAAGTTGAAAATGTAATATGATACTCACTTTGTTGAAGAGAGAGATTGAGATATTGGCATAAATGATGCCTACAAAGTGCAAATTTCATTGTCTATTTCTTTTTGCTGAGACAAGAGTTTAAAGTAATTTAAAATGAAGATAGGTTGATTCTCAAATAATAAGCTCCTTAATGTCAGATTAATGTCAGATGTCGAGAGATAGATAGACAGAGAGACACTGCACATCCAGTCAGACAGGCTGACTGGGAGAATGACTGACTGTGCGTCTTACTGTAATCACAACGCTGAGAGTGATCTCTCTTCTGGGAAATGTGTAAGGCAGAGAGGAAGATGCTGCAGGGTGAAACAACTAAAATCAGCAAAATTATCAGACAATGTTGCAAAACTAGTGATATTTTGAAATACGGGAATACAAATATATACAGTGCAAACTTTGGAAGATTACATTTGTATATAATATGTAATTTTAACAGATTTAGCTTTTTACCCCTTGAGTGAAATGGAATTATTTGTTTATGGGTTAAATGTATAGGTTCTTGTTGGAAAACGGATCCAAAGCTGAGATGCAGAAAAATCACAAACCCCAGGGAGCTACAAAGAGACACAAAACAACTACAAAGAGACCAACTACATACAGTAGATAATTACAAATATAAGCAAAATGGTTATAACGACAACAAAAATAACTACACAGAGACACAACAACCTTCAAGACACAAAACAAAACAAAGAGCCACTACAAAGTGTCAAAAACAGCTACAAAGAGATAAGCTGAATGACAACATAAAGACACAAACAACTGCAAAGAGGCACAAATCGGCCACAAACATACCGACAAAGTTATTCTATTTAAAATGACTAAGCAAAATAGCTAGTGGCAAAAAATGTGTGTAGTCTGCTAAGTTTTTATATCTCTGTACTTAGGAGCCTGCTGTCTCATAAACTGTCTATAGTTCCCCTACATATGACACACTCAGTCCAGGAGACAGAGTACTTAAATAACCTTGTCTTGTAAGTTGCAGTTTCTCTTTATTTCATGCTGCTTCCTTTTGTATTCTGCTTTCAGGGTATTGCATCACTCTATGTTGTGATCATTAGTTATTTAGGTCTATGCTGTCTTTGAGGCATGGCTCTGCAGTGAAGAAATAAACAGAACTTTTAATTATAAAGAATTTCAGCTGCTGATATCCTTTCTCCTAACGAAGGGATTTGATGACTGCCTTTTCCGTGAGAGACAGAACAGGGGTGGCAACAAGTCTAACTATGATATCTGACGCAGATTAGAAGCAGCCACTTTTAGGAAGGATACTTTGATACAATTAGCCCAGCAACACCGTCAAAACAACAAAATACAAAGACAAACACCAAAATCAAATCAGTAATTTTGATTGAGTTGTTAGTGTAGTTATTGAGTCTAGTTTGCATATTTATTTATTGGATCAAGATTTAATGTGCATGTCTTCACATGTCACATGACGTCTAGTGGAAACATAAAAACAATGCATGATCATAAAAAAACTTTTTTCCCCTTGCGTTTATGTCTGTTATGTTTGATGCATACTGGAAAGGCTCCAACCCCACTGTCAGGTAAAAACCATTACTGAAATGTGTTGCTTGCAGCTACTTAAAGTGTGAAGAATCAATTGCATGCTCTGTCTATATTCATTAGGAATCTTAGAATATATGAATACATTTACTGTATGTGCACTATATACACGTATATACCAATGAGGCAAATCAAAGCAGCACACAAACAGCAGCCATAGAGACACTGATCATAATAATGTGTACATCTATGTGTGACTCTGTCTTTGGAGGCGTATAATATACTCATTTATTCTTCCTGTACTGTGGCAAAGTTCAACTAAAAGACTATGAGAAGTATTTGACCAGTAAAACCAGAGTTTTTACAGTTATGTGTGTCTTTGTGTGGGAGAGAGAAACCCCCCTCTGAGAAAGAAGGGCTTCTTGGCTGACTTGTTAAAATGATCTGAGCCTCTGTGAACACATGGCTCGCACACTCTGCCTGGTGCCTGCTCTGACCTGGGCATCTGTAGCTGGCTAATGCATCTGGCAGATGGCTCTGTGTGTGTGTGTGTGTGTGTGTGTGTGTGTGTGTGTGTGTGTGTGTGTGTGTGTGTGTGTGTGTGTGTG
>JAUYWH010000004.1:7007749-7055152 GCA_034779795.1 Ctenopoma multispine
GTGTGTGTGTGTGTGTGTGTGTGTGTGTGTGTGTGTGTGTGTGTGTGTGTGTGTGTGTGTGTGTGTGTGTGTACTACGTGTGCATCTGTGAAAACTGCCAACATTCATGTTTGTGTTTATGTGTGTTAAGTATTCAAGCAGAGCATCAACTCCCGTAACAAACAGGTCAGTGGTGTGCAGTAGGTATTAGCACAGTCTGTGTGTGAGCCTAATGAACAACTAAT
The DNA here is from genome assembly GCA_034779795.1 of Ctenopoma multispine. Classification (NCBI taxonomy): domain Eukaryota; kingdom Metazoa; phylum Chordata; class Actinopteri; order Anabantiformes; family Anabantidae; genus Ctenopoma; species Ctenopoma multispine. The sequence continues at coordinate 7,007,974 of JAUYWH010000004.1, forward strand.
CACAAACTGACCAGCTGGTAGGTTTCTTTATCTCTGCCTGACAGACATGTCTTGCTGATAGTAAGAGTCTGCTTTGACTTTCTGGATTGTATTGTGATTTTGACTGCGCTGGAATAAACATCAAACATGTTAGTGTGATCATTATGTCTCTATGTATTCTTCAAATTATCCATCGTTGTACAACAACTGTAGAAAATATAATGATCTGATTGACTGGCATTTACAGTATTATCCAGTTTAACAGCCACCATCGTTTTAAATTTGTGTGAAAGGTAGAATATTGAATTGTTGTTTGGGACGAGTTTTTTTTCTTGCCATAAATAATAATTTAGCCCCTTATACATAAAGGGAAGCCTCTCAGAGGAAACATGTCAAAGGTGCAGCCACAGTTGGCACACTCCTGTTGCAAGCTATTTAAACTGAAAAATGTATGATCAGGTTTATGCAAAGCTTTTAAGATAAAGGAATTGTTAGATTTTTTGGAATAATGTTTCTTTACGTTTTGTTGATAGGATAGCTACATGAGAAGATTGATCTCCCTTGCATGTTTGTCCATTAAGCTGTAAAGCTCGGCCCCAGGAAGTTCTCAGCTTACACTGTGGGTTAATTTAAAGACTCGTAGCAGAAGGAAACAGTCAACCTAGCTTTGTCCAAAGTGAAATGACATACGGTATGTAAACCTGAAATAAACTATAATTCACTAGTTCAGAGATAGAAATGTAAAGATAATACCCTAATTTGTGTTTTTTTGGGAAACCACTTCTTGTCGATCGAGACACCATTGCACCCAGCAACTGTTCACTAAACTAACACTGACATGAGAGCGGTGGTGGATTATCTCAGATAACTCTCAGTAAGAAAAGGAACAAGTAAAGTTCCTAAATCAAAAACTGTTCACCTTATATTTATTTAGTTTATACCTTAGCTATCATTATTATTCACACTATATTACCAGTTTACCTACTTACTTAACTTTACTATGTTCTACAAGCAGAATTGAAATAATGGATGATGATCTAAACCCAGTGGCATGGGTGTGATAATAACTCTGAGGTGAGGTGGTTTGGATATGTATTGGAACAGCGCGTCCAGATTTAGTTTTTGAAAAGGTATTCCTCAGGTCCAAACTTTGAGATATACAGCATCTCAAACTATTTTGATTGTCCGTAGGTGTGTATGTGAGTGTGCATGGTTGTTTGTCTGTTCGTCTGTATGTCGGCCCTGCGATGGACTGGCGATCTGTCCGGGCTGTACCCCGCCTCTCGCCCGAAGACAGCTGGGATAGGCTCCAGCACCCCCCGCGACCCGAATTCGGATTAAGCGGTAGATGATGGATGGATGGATGGATAGTTAAAATTCCCTCAATCTCCATAAACAAGTTGTGTGTCTGATGGTAAAATGAAGTGTCTTGTTTTGTGTGTGTTTCATAATCAGAGGGTAAGCCAGTAGGGACAGGTACAGGAATGCAACAGTGGAGGTAGCAGAGAGATATCGTCATCTGAGACTGTGTAGGTGATAGAAAGCATACAGGGTGGGTTTTGCGTGTGTGTTTTTGCCTTTATGTGTGTACTCTCTTGTGTGTGTCTGTGAGGTGTGGCTCCGCCTTGCGTTATCTGTGCATTCCTAAATACACCAAGTCCTCTGCACAACTGCCATGGCAACTCAAAAGGGAAAAGGCACTAAATGTGACACCCACCACTCCTTTTACACACAAACACACACACACACACAAAATTAATTCCTGCTGCCTGGCTCTCAGAGGCATACAGTTACACGAAGGGGTTACCTTGAATGTTCAGGTTTTAACAGGGACAACCTGTGGAGAAAAAAGTGAGTCCTGAGGGAGCCGGTGTACATTCTGCCCTCTCGCTCCTTGTAGTGTTTCCAACAAGCAGTAAACGGACTGCAAACAGAGGCTCCTTCATCCTTTCATCTTTCGTTTCGAACACCTGTTGAAAATGTTCAAATTTCACTTGAACGTTAAGTTGAGCTTTTTTAGAATCTCAGAGGAGCTTTGAGTTTCTCATGGGAAGTGTAATGTCTCCAGAGAATTCTTCACATGGAGGCCAAATGCAAACAAAAACCTTTTGGGGTCATGACAGGATATCTTTTATGGGGTCTCCTGTGGTAATGGGAAGTTACACACGGAAACAGACACAAACCTGAGAAGCGCAACTGGTGGTTAGCTAATTTACCCAAACAATTATTGAGGAAACAAAAACTTCTCCTTTTGGGGGAAGAGTATAATGTGTGGAGGCTTTGCATTTAACAACAGTAATACCTGACACACATAGACCTTTTTCATGGTTAGCCACTCATGGTTATAAGAATAAATCTTATTTAAAAAGATAAAAATCCACTTAATAGGTCAGCATAAGGATTTAATTTGAAAAAAAGTGAAATAGTAGTTATGCTTCTTATTCCAACCCTTATCATACCAAATTTTGTGTTGAGTGTTCATGTCTGACACTCTGACACTTTTTCAAGCCACTTATAGCCTTTGTCCAAAGCAGTGGTGGAACTTGACATATTGTGTCCTATTGTCAGAGGTTCTGTTTTCTACTCTTCTCAACCTGCCATGGAGAAATACATGTTGGCACTTTTTACTGACTGAGCTACACCGCCCCACAGCTTACGGGGGGCTTTTAGGCGGCTGGGAGAAACATTAGTGGTCAAGAAACACAACAGTGATCACTATTTTACAACTGCATCTATGGGACAATCAATACTTTAAAAAACAAGAATGCTAAAGAATGCTTGGTGATACTGTGAGAATCCTAGAGGAGAATCTATATCTGTCTAACAGAAGCTTAACGCTTAAAGAACAGCCCTACTGAACAAATATAGAGCAGAAAAAAGCATACCTTCCATATAGTCACTTTCACTCAAACTCTGAGATAATCACTCTGCTGAGCTTTTATTCATGCTGGGAACCCTTCTCAGCATACTCTGCTTATCATGAGTGACAGTAGAGTCTGAAGGAGAGATAGTGTTGGTCCTATCTGGCCTGAGTAATGTCCTCAATAATCAGAAAAAGGCTATTTCTTGCTACATTGCATTAAAACCCACTTCTCTTCTCTCTGAATTTAATTTGAGATGATTGTCCCTTTAATAATTCATCCATGTCCAGGAAAAGGAGAGCAGGTACAACAGTATGACTGCTGGCAAAGCTGTAGACATATTTATGGATCCTAAAACCAATTTTTCTATATAAAATGGGCCAATTTACATCAAACATTGAACACTATGTTTTCACTGCTGACTTCTGCACTTGCATGATCGTGATCACGCTGCAGTGGTGCAGGGGCATCCACAGGGGCGCAAACAACATACATCATGTACAGTTGTCAGAGTGCTGCTCATACTTCAGCATCCTGATCAGCTCCTCTCCACGGGCATCCTGACGATGCAGGGTTGCCTCTTAACCCAGCCGCTCTCTCGCTCTCTCTCTCTCTCTCTCCCTCATGCACACTCACAGCAGCCCGCAGCACGTTAACAAACTGCCAATTCATCAGTGTACACGGTGTGGCATGAGCTCTCTTGGCCAGTCTGATTAACAGTAAGTGGCTCTGATTCCCTTCATAATTTAAAGGAGCATTATAAAAGAGGAGCAACTCCAAATGTTTTATGAAACACGTTGCACAGAGAAAACTTCAGCCTCATGCTAGAGTGAGCAAGAATGTGCACGTAACATGAAATGTGTGCAGACAAGATATCTTTAATTTATCAGTAATAATTTATGGATATTATATGGTTTGGTGGATATGACATGAATCAAGGAAGAACCGAGCAACATAGAATGATATTATCCCACGTTTCAGTTTTTCTTTCTACATCACCCTCATGATTTCGCTCACGATGTAATTTCTACTACAGAAATGATGTGGGAAAAGTCTTCCAGTACTGCAGTGTTCATGAGTGATTCCCCCCCCATCTGCTGTGCTCCCATAATTTGGATGTTCCCACATCTCAGCATTAACGTCTCAACCTCTTGTGGTGGAAGATTCATTGCACCTGGGATGGAACAGTTTACATGACAGTCCTTTCTGTGAGTTTGCAGAACGACAACAATATGACCCTTAGCACAGATAGTGCATCAACACGAGAACAGGATATGCCACTTCCTTCACAAACTTGATGTAAGGTGAAATAATATGTTTTGCATTGTTGCTTGAGCAACCAGGACAAGTTAAAACGTTTCTAGAAGCTTCCCCAAAACTTTTTTTTTTATTAGCAGAATTATTACATACTCTTTAATGCCAAAAAATAGGTGAATTGCAACAAACTCTTAATCCTCTTTGGAGGACTGTGAAGCTTTCCAAATTCAACAGGTGGTGTTGTAAAAGATATCACTTTTCCTGGATCCAGTGTCTGCTGTGCCACTTATGCTGATTGTCTCAGCTTGGCTATAAATCCTCGTCCGGTTGATCCATATGCACGGATGTGTTTCTCCATTCTCCACATCTCTGGGGTCTGTCTTTTTGGAAACAAAGCAGGAAACACGGAAGGAAACAAAATACCACAGAGTGTAAAGGTGTATCAGATGGCTTCGTTTAAATGAGTCAAAATGCCAACAGATAATACCTCGTTTCAAGTTATTTCTCACTAAACATGCTCTGTTAAAAGGTTAATCTCCATGGATGACTGCCTTCATCCAACACAGCAGTGTTTGTCACTCTGTGAGCTTTGCCTCTCCTTTTGCTGCCTGTAATGGAAACCAGCAGGGGTCCAGCCTGACTCAGAAGCAGTGACAGTGTTTTTCTATCAGTCTTGTCATCCTGGTCATGATGAACGAAAGCAGCAGCAGTCCAGGGGGTAGGGGTCCAGGAGGGAAGGGGCAACAAGAAACCCAGCGAAGCTTGTATACATCAACCGTCCCCACATCAAAAAGCTCCTGAACAAGACTGATTGCTTGCAGAACCCAGCCAGTGGGGCTTTCAACCAAGAAATGTTTGTTTTCTTTTTGTGAGACCTTTCAGTGTTGTTGCATTAAACTGCATCTGAGTTTAATACGAAAAACATGCTTATGACTGCTAGCAGGACAAAAGCCTTAATATAAACCTGGGATTGTGGCCACTCGCCAGACTGCTTGGTTGGTGAGGAGCTCCTCCCACCCTGCTTCTGCTCTCCCTACACTGCTGCAGAGGACTCCTGCTCCGCCTCTATCCACCTCTGCCCAGTCTTACAGCAGCAGCAGCAGCAGCAGAGTGCCCGGCTGCAGCAGCACTCAGTCTTTTGGATCATTAACCTGTCGCATGTGGGATACGCGCAGACACACGGATACTGGCTTCTGCAGGAACCGCAAGACACAGCTGTGTGATTTTTTTGTGTGTGTGTGTTTGGAGACTTTTTGTGTTGCCAGGGAAGACAAAGTGCGAGCAGGTAAGCACTCAGTCGGTAGGCAGTAGATAACCTTGGCTACTTCAGCGTGGTTACACTGGAGCTGGAGCTGAGTTTTTTTTTCTGTTTTTCTTTACCTGATAAGACAGATTTTAATGGTCCTCCGGTAAATGTTGAGCCAAGTTGTTACAATTACATGTCCTATTAAAGTGTTGTATTATTGCAGGTAACAGCCATTTTGCCAATTCTCTCAGATTACGAGGACATGAGTATTTTCTGCTACAATAACCAACAGCAGCACGTTTGGCAGCACGCCAGACAAGTGTCCACCTTCAGTCCACCAAAACAACGCGCAGGTTCAAACCACACACGTGGGATATGTCGTTTTTACAGGTATTGTGTGGGACATTCAAACAGCTGGTCCAAAGTGGAAGTTTGGAGGTATTTTGTCAGAAGTTCTTTTGGCGGAAATCATTATACAGTATCGTGGAGGGAGGTGGGGGGGGGCAGGTTGCGCCTCCCTGAATGAATGAGCTGCGTGACTGAGGCGGGCGTCACAAATGTTGGTCGCAAAAGAATCAGTATTCAAGTGGGTGACCTGGTTATCGGAGCGTTTTATCGATGACATGTCGTCCCGTTGTTTTCCCCGTGGACCGCTTTGGTCAGGCGCCGCAGTCCATTACCAGTGAGTTACGTTACAGTAACGTTAGAATAAAAAGCATCAGATGACCTGCGCCTCATCGAGGCTCGTGCGTCAGGTGCGCGTGTGTTTAATGGGTTCACGTGTGTGTTGTTTGCTGCCGCAAAGGGATCCAGACGGAAGTGCGGTTTCATCAGCTGTGGGGTGTTGATGAAGCCTATAACCTTTATAATCTTACAGCTCCGACCGCTCAGCGCATCTGTGAGCAATTTGAAGTGTAGCTGTCCATCGTAACTTCACATCCTGATTGTATTACATTACAGTTTGTTTACGAAAACCAAGTCCCATGTTTTTAGGGAAGGATCCCTACAATTTCTGTTTCCAAGCAAAAAGCCTGATGTTCCCTTAGATTAACATGGTGGATTTTCATATCTCAGCAAAAATTGATGTGTTTTTGAGACACCTAGTGGCCAGGCAACTGTGTGATGATCAGTGTACAGTACGTACAGAGGTCATAGGGACACGAGGTTTCTGACCACAAGGTTCATAATATATTAATCAGATGGCACAAAACAGGAAATTCCACATCAGACAAACACCCACTCCACACTTATTTTTCCTTGCATTCGTTATGTTTTTCTAAACGCCTGACTTTAACATGGCTATGAAACATTTTTTGTAGTCTGTGTTTTATATTGAAGTCAGGCCTAGAATTTATCATATGGCTGAACTTCTGACAGTTCTGCTCTGTGTGTGTGTGTGTGTGTGTGTTTTCTCCAGAAGCAGTGAGAAATATTGGACCTTGAGCTTGAGAAGATGTGGGGAATGTAGACTGCGGGGTCTATCTCTGTTCAAACAAGCAGGGAACATGTCAACAACAGCTAGAACAAGCTTAAACTGAATTGCAGTTTGAGATGTGTTACTGTTTTATATGAAAAACAAAGACAGATTCAGACATTTCAGATTAATTTCCCTAATTTTTCCTCCTGTGCTGCTGTCGGTGATTCCCCTACAGAGGCCAACTGTCCCTGTCAGTTCAGTAAACATATCATTATGCTGCTGTCTGTCTAGGTTTTGTTATTGCCTGATCATCTAATAAAACCCCCATGACATGTTCTTGACTAAAAGTCAGTCTGTTCTCCTAAGCAGCAGGCCTAGTAAGCTGATGATCTGTGTGTCTGTGATCACCCATTGCTTCATATGACTCATGTACAGTGCCATAAGATGTTAGGCAAGGCTCAGTTTCCTCTGTTTTTGCAGGAACAGTTAAACAAACAGTGAGCCAGTGGGCCAGTGGGTGCTTTCCTGCCCAAACTGAGTCAGACAGAACAATGAAAAATGTAAACATGCATTATCTTTAACAACAGGATAACGCTTCATTCCTATAGGATTAGTGGGTGGCATGGTTGTTTCGCTGGAGCCTTGAGCTATGAGGAGCCTTAACAAGTTCCAATCAGTCTCTTTGTTCTGGTATTTTTTTAGACAATAAACAAATGTAAGCTTCAGAGCCAAGAATTACTGTGCCTCAAAGACTGCCTGATATCATGGTAATATTAAGGATGCTTCAGCGCATTTACCTATAGACCCCTTTTTTTGTCTTGAGGGAGATATTTTTAATCCTGTTGCTTCCTCTGTTTTTTCCTGGCTAATGAGTCTACATGGTGGGCTAATGTTGCTGTGTGTCATTGCAGCACCTTGTTGAGAGGCAATTAAAGCTGTGTAAAGAACATAAAGAGGGACGGCCTGATGCAGGGAGACAAATGATCTCTGTGAAATGGTGTTGATCTTCTCACTGTCAGCCCAGTTAAACAGGACACATGGAGTAAGGAAGTATGTGTGTGTGATCACACACACGTGTGTGTGTGTTGTCTGTGTGTGTGTGTGTGTCTGTGTGTTCGTGTGTGTGTGTGTGTGTATAAGGGGGAAGGGAGGTTGTGAGATTCACACTGGTGAGACTTGCGCCTTTAGACATTCCTGACATTCCGACCTCCGGGATGCTTGAAGCTCCTCCATCTTCTTCTAGCATGTCGGGGGCTCCTGAGGATTCTTGAGGGCTTTTATGTTGCCAGGCTCTCACTGACAGGTCCTTTGGTTGAACAGAAACCACATTCCCTCTAATTTAGGAGGCCATGGGAACAAGAAGCACAGCACACATTGGGTCTTCTTAAGTTTCAACCATGGATGACACTTAAATCCTAACAGAGGTCTTCAAGAAGCTTAGAGACACTTGTCAGGCAGGACTCCCTCTTAACTGCCTCTAGCATTTTACACAGATTGAACCTGTTCTCACTGACTTTTTACATCTTGCATTTCTTTCCACATGCCTATCTTTATTGAGTACAAATCCAGGATTTGTGAATCATGTAAAGAATAAATTGAAATAATTTTATGAAAGTTAAAATTAGTCAGAAGCCTGCCACAACAGTATTAATATCAGAATTATTGACTTTTAAACGCCACTAACAACATGTACGATGTGTGGATTGTTGTGTTTAAGACCAATTCCCACTCCATGGAGTATATCACCAATACTGATCAAGCATACGGTATCATCATATACTGTTTATCAAACAGTATGATGCTCTGAAAATTTAGAAAAGTTGTTTGTAAGATGTGGAAGGAATAATGATGAGATAGATGAACAGTAGCCTTAGGTTAATCCCAGTTCTTATGTAATGTTTGTATTTTTAAAAGTCTTTTCACAAAAACTTAGAATTATGATACAGTGTTGTAGCCTAATGATAATCAGATAAAATGTATTATATAGACATACTTTTTAACACTGTACTTCATTCTTCTTTCTCTCTCCTCTATGTACTGCCTTGTGGTCACCGTTTTCATGCATCAGCCATGAGAGTCCATCCTGTATCTGCAAGATCACTACACAACCACTTCTGACCGAATCGGATTTAGCAAACCAAAGATGTCAGCGTGCAGCGACTTTGCAGAACACGTGTGGAAACCCGGATCTTGTAAGAATTGCTTCAACCCTCTCAGTGCGCACAAGACTGTCGGTGGCCTGGATGGCAGCACGCCTGCTTGTATGAAGAGCAGCATTGGAGGAGATGAAGAAGCTGGAGTAACAGCACCTTCAACCTACAGCAAGCCAACCATCGCTGTCAAACCCACTATGATGAACCTTGATACCACCGAGTCGACTGATGTCAACATGAACATAGAGCAGGTGGATTTCTGAAATGATACTTTTCTGTGTCTAACATTAGAGTTTTTTTCTGTGTCAATATCTGTATGTGCTTTTAATGTATTCTCGTGTTTCTGTAACAGGATAACACAAAGAGCCCACCTGATTGTTTGGGCCTGAAGAAGCTCTTGGATCTGTCATCTTTCTATATTGATAGTAATGGCTGCAACAAATCCCACAGAGGAGCAGTTCTTCAGAGTCCTGAAACCAAGATTGACCGCAACAACTGCTTCTCTCTGTCTCCCATGTCCCCCAGTATCCTGCCTAAAGACTCCATGATCATAAACAATATCTTCGTCACGCAGGAGGAGGGAAGGGGTTCTCAGAGTTTAAAGAAGAACCCACATGGAGATACCTGTAGACAACAGAATATTAAAACTACTATTAGAACCAAGAGCACTTTTAATGGAAGTAGCGTTAATACCAAGACGGATCATCAGGACTCAGATCAGGCATGTGTAGAAGTACCTTTTTCAGTGGATATGGTCCCTTCCACTCCTGCCACAATTCATAACAGTGGTATGAGCACTGTGTGTACTGCTACTGTTACCACATCTAGCACTTCTAGTACTTCCCACACCACAGCCTTAGGTGTGGACACCACTAGCTGCAGCCTCCTACCGTCCCTTGACTCTGGTCCAATCCAGTCTAAACAGACCAGCCTGTTGGATGCCTCTTCTCAAATTAGTCCAGACTCACTTGCATCCAAGTCAGAGAGCCCTCAAAGTCCACCCGCTCTAGGTAGCCCGCAGTCTGCTCCCAACTCTTCCAATGAACAGCCAGACTCTGAACCTATTTATGCAGAAAGCACCAAGAAAAAGCGCAGGCAGCATGGAAGTGGGGTGCAATCTCTTCCTGAGTCTCCAAACCAGAGTATGGAATCCTCAAGCTCTGAGCTGGAGCTTTCAGGAGAGAGCCAGCGGGCCACCATCACTGTAATGGCTGCTCACACAGAGGAGAATAACACAACTTTTTATCTGAGCAGCCCAGATTCGGCTGTTAGCACCCAGTGCCACTTCAGCCCCACAGCACGGAAAGACCCCAGTAGCCCAGCCTTCCGCTGGCCAAGTCCTAGCCATAGTGCACCTTCTCTGACCACAGAAGCCAACCTCACTCCGTCTCTACACCACAAGCCTCAGTCTAGTCCACCCATTCCCCCAAAGAGGAGCTCCCGCTCCCCAAAACTGGGCACCTCTAGTCTCTCACCGTCCATGTCTTCTCCAGTCCCTCTTCCCGAACTTCCCAAACTGGGCATCTCCAGCCTCTCACCATCCATCTCATCTCCCGTCCCTCTCCCAGAACTCCCTATGCTTTTCCTCATCTCTGCTAGGGAGGGCCACTTTAAGGTCCATACAGAAAACCACGGCGCTGCATCTGAACGCTGGCAGAAGCCCCACCACCATAGTTCTGGCTGGAACTGCCGCATTGAGGAAGAAGAAGAGGAGGAAGAGAGAGAGCGGAAAGAGGGGGAGAAGAAGAAACTGGCCACCAACCCTGGGACAACTTCCCGGGTGACAGGCCTGGTCAATGGTGCCGCTGTCTGGAAGGAAGCCAGAGACTGGAAGGCCCACAGCAGCCCCCCTCCAAAGACAGAGCCAGGCACAGCCCCTTCGCCTGTCCCAAACAATGGTGCCTGTCAGGGGGAGACAGAGGGCATCGGTGCAGAGGAGGAGGGCAAGCATAACGGGAGCATGCCGGACAAGCAACCGATGCGTGGTGGCTCATCGGAGCTGCCAGCAGCAGGGAAAGGATCTGCTAGCAATGAACCCAATCCACCACCTCCTCCACCTAAGAAGCTGCACAGGTAAGAATAACAAGGAATGTTTTGTTTGGGATTCAGAGAGTAAACTTTTACCCATCCAAGAATAGAAATCTAATATTGTTACTGGTGATTTGCATCATTTTTTATTAAACTTTTTCAGTTCATCATGTCAGTGAAATGTGAGGAGTAACAACAAGATGCCAGTTAGATGTTAGCAGAGGTTAATTTGTTAGTATGTTCTTTTCATTGACAGTTTTAGAATATGATACAGTGAAAAGCAATTATTTGCAAATAGCATGCTGTGATCAATACATGAGAATAATTTTCTCAAGATAAATGACTCATGTTAATATTAAATTATTAATCACATCTCAGTGTCGTTGTTTAACATTCCCAATGTAATTTTTTTAAGTAAGCTAAAAACATAAATACTATTTATGATAAGGCTGCTAGGTGAAAGTCTAATACAGGTTTAATTATACACTAGCATGCTATAGACTTGCTGTAAGGTTAAAGCTATGCACTTATCATAGTTGAACTACCCATTATAAAGGCATGCCTCTTTAAGTTTCCAACCTGTGATTTACATTAGAAACAATGGGACTGCAATTCAGACACGACACCTTGGTTTCATTATATTACATAATTTAGCACACACAACATGTGCTTAGTCTAAAAGCATAAACGCATTTCACTCTTTGCTGTATTTAGTGTTAGTGCTGCTAGTGGAAGATAGGTCGTAGTGTATTCTCCATGCCTGTGTGTAAGATGTGCCAAACATCTTACTGCAGTCGTTTGTGTGAATCTTACTGTCCCTTCTTTTTTTCCAAGCATCATTGTTCAGGCTTGAATTCGCCTCCGTTCTAGACTTGTGATCATTCAAACTGTTCCGGCATATTGCTCAATGCATGCCTTGTTCTATTCATGCTAGTAATGTGAGTTTTTTCAATTCTAATTAACACTGGGTCTGTTAAGTCATCCCCGGCTGTGTCACATTGCTGTAAATTTGTTTTGGCTTTAGCTCAACAGACACTGTAAAAATAGCTCTATTGATATTGTCATACAGAGACAGGACTGACATTACGAGCATTTTTATGAATCCTGGGCCAAACGGTTAGTATTTTTGCTCTGTTTGCACAATTGGGCTAAAATGTTATTGATATGATATTCACATGTAGCTGTTGAAATTCAATGTGTCCAATGTGTGCATACTAAGTAATTCCATCATATGACTTGCAAAAAAATATATTTTGCCCTTTGTTCAAGACTCACATTATCATTGCAACCTACTCTACACAGAGCTCACAGCCTATACAGCCACGTATTAGCAGTATTTGCACATGCTTTAACCTGAGTCTGCATAACGCTTAGAATACACCCTGAGTCTGTCTCTGAGTCAGCTAACCCAAAGCAGAAATGGGGCAGAGGCCTTGTGTTGCAGTTATTGGAGCATTAAATAAAATAAAGTTTGTTTAGTCTGGTTTGAGGATAATGATGTCCTCAAAACAAACAGATATTCTCCCATTGCAAGAATCAGAGTGGAGCTGTTTTACTGTCAAAACCACAGATTGCTGATCATATTTCAAGAGTCTTTATGTTTGAGTAATTCTAGAAAGGACCCATCTCTCCTGTTATGACATTGCCGACATTCTGCGCTGATAAAAATACACCTTGTTGAGACACATGTGGAAACACGCCTCAAGTCAACCAGTGACAGTTGTTGTTTCTGGTGTTCCAAGTTTATCAGTGGGTTTAGTGAGTTTAATCAACAAGTGTCCCATGGCATCAGGCATGTACTAGAAACACAAAAACAAAATGCTGCAGAGGAACAAAATGTTGTCTGCAAAGCAATCAAAATTTTATGTGGAAATGTCTTATTCTCAGAAAAGGGAATCTTAGGTGTGGAATGAATGGAGGACATTCAGCCCATAAAAGCATGTGTACATGGACCCTGTGAAGCAGAATTTTCATGGGCTGAATCATTTAAAAGCCACAGATGGTTTGGAAAATCTGCCTCTCAGAGCCTTTGATCAAACATTTCCCTCTTTTATTCTGCATAACAGGTCAACCTACATATCATGTGTTCGGGCACTGTCACAGGCCTGTGTGTTTGTGCATGTGTCTGTGCCATGCATGAGTGTGTGTGAGTAAGTACTCTTTAAGGGGGTGTGTCAACTGGTCATTGAAGGTTGCCAAAGGGAAGGGCTTTATTGAACAGATTGTTGCCCCTGGCAACTCACAAATTGTCCCAGGCTGGCTGTCGTTTGCAACCAATAGCAGGATAGGATTTATAGATCAGCCACATGGATTCAAGTCCACTGAGTTTGACTTTGGTTTGAATTTGTTCTCTAAACTATCATTCCAAGACATGCCGCGCCTCCCACCACAGGGCTACCAAGATTCCCTCTCTGCAGCAGAACAGATAGCATCTTGTTGCCGCCCAACAGACCTATAGCTGCTCTAAAATGAACTACTGCGCAAATGCTAAATATGAGACATGGGTGTTTTAATTTTGTGCATCTAATAGGTGCTGTTGCTTTTCCTTGTAAGAGAGACTTTAAATACACATATGACTTGTGTGGAGCCAGGGTTGTGTTACTACACATGGCAAGGTTTTAGAGAGCCACCACTCTAACTCAGGAGCATTTTGTACCTGCTTGCCTGACAAGGACGTCTGTCCCTCCAGCATGAGGTAGGCACCTGAGGGCTACTTTTTCTTCTATCATTAGACTTGTAAAAAGGAATGTGATGTGATGTACTCGTGATCACCACAGTAGCTTCGCAGCCAAGCAAAAGCACCACTGTCAGCCGAAATTCAGAAGTGCTTTAAATCGAGCAGTGACAGATGACTCATGGTCAACTTTTTTGCTTATTCCTAATTTCCCCTCTTTGACACAGTGACTTTTTTCTCTTCTAATCTCTTCTAATCCAGTTCTATGATGATGATCTTATTCTTTCATTTGAGCCCATTCTGTGGGTAAGATTAAAACAGTAGAACGATGAAGAGGAAATTGATTGTAAACAGAGTTCACTAGGTGGACAAGCATCAGGATTAAATTTGCTCAATGTGATATGTTGTGAATAAGACGGTTGCACTGAAAAAGGAAAGGTGAAGATGAAAGGGCAAGACTGAAGCAAAAGATAACGATGACTGGTGTTAAATATTAATAGATCTTTGGTTTATTTGACTATATAGCCATGGTAACTATCCTGCAATCTTGGGAAAGAAATGATGGTTGTCTATCATTGCAGGACTGTAGGTTGTAAGACGTAGTGTGTATACACTTATACAGCTTCTTTATGGTGTTGCACAGGGTTGTATTACACTGTACAGGAGTCTTTCATGATGCCACCATGGTATATGACAGATTGGGCCAAATCTGAGTGATGCTCATTTTCTACTCTGCACATTTTTGTAAAATCCTGAATTATAAGTGCGTTGCGTATAATCGTGTTGCTGTATTTGATTTCACCCCACCTAATGTAACCAGCTGAGATTCAGACTTGCACTAAAATGTAATTGTCTTTTTCTAAAATGGCTCAGGAAGGCTAATGTAACACAACAACACCGCAATTTAGATTGGGTCTCATTTTACACTGTCACGCTGCTATTTGTAGATGGTTCGCTGTAACCCCAATCTGATCCTTTTTTTAAAGACCCCTCCAGCTCCTCTCACAGGACTTTATTAATAACACACACACACACACACACACACACACACACACGTGTCAGCAGTGATGATTGTTTACATTGTAAATTTGGGTTTCTGTCATTGCGGCACTGATTGTGGAATACAAACCTTATCTGACAGGTTTACTCGGGCAGTCATGGTGTCTCACGTAGACATTGTTATAACGAAGACATGTATTTTATCTGTTCTGAGGAAATGGGCGATCAAGGTGTTCATTAATAGATGATTAGACAGGAAGTCGGCATTACGAGCACAGTGGTAATATTCTGATCAGTTTCATGATAACATACATTTTACATAATAACGTACACCGCTAAAATAATTAGTTTTAAACCCATCTGTGTTTGTACATGAAACCATTAGTCAGTTTCCTACTTGATTAATGGGAAAAATATTTCTTTACCTTCTCAGACAAATAAGACTTTTGAAGATGTTAGACTATGGGAAACTGAAGCAGGCAGTCTATTTCCTGGCATGTCAGGGATCCAACTATTATTCAGTTAATTAACAAAAATAACTATGTATAGTCCCTAAATGCTTGTGTATTCTAACATGCATTCCTAAGCTTAGTCAGGGTCTTTCTTTTAGATGCCCTTACAAAGAATGCTCATTCAGCCATACACATCCTCCCACAGGACACAAGCAACGACATTCTTCCACCAGGGAAAATCTCATGTTTTGGATACAAATCTAGATCTAGAGTGATACATGCACATAGACTTATAATCCCTTCACCCATTACTATATTCTCCTCTGCCTCAGCATTTCCACAACCTTTCATCACAGCTCTTTTGTCTGTAAAATGATACCAGACCCTTTAGCTAACTGCCCTGAGAGAATACCTAACCCTTTGTCTCCCCCTGCGCTCCTCTCCTCTTCTCCTCTTCATCCGTTTGTTCTGCTGATTTATGGTAGAATTGAAGTCAGGGGGCCAGCAGATAAATGGATAGAGGAGTAATTTTGTGATGGAAGAGAGGAGAGCGAGATGAAGGGATTCTGCTTCCCTGAGCCATTAGCGGGTATAATGAGACAAGTGAATTGCTGTCACTCACACTAATTGGTCAACTTGATTAGGTAGTCTACCCAGCACACTTGTCTTTATAAGTGGCCATCATGGTAGACAGGCAAACTGAAAACAAGTACACAGAACTTCTTTATTATTAAAGCAATGCTATAATGTCACTTTTAAGTTGTTGTTTTTTACTTCACCTACTTTTATGCACTAGAGTGACACAGGGGGAAAAAAACCTTATTATTAAAGTGAAACCAGTAGTTGGAGTAATAGTTTTCTGCTTTTGATCTCATTCCAGCCTTATCGTTGACATTTCCGTTTGTAGATTCAGTTGTCCTATGCTAGTTGTGGCTCATCTATCTGCAAGCAGAAATGACAATCAGGCTTCAGGTCCTCTTCCCTTTTACGCTGCCAGATTTTAATACATGTAGTCTTTAACACCAAGTTATTTTTTCACGTGTGCAGTAGTGTTTTCGAAGAGGAGAGCCAGTATGAGAACAAAATGTTGTTTGGTTTGTTGCAGCTATAAATCAACACTGAATCAAGAAGTGTGCTTCGCTAACAAGGAAGAGAAACTCGAACAGTATCATTTAAAATGAAACATGCTCTTTCACATGGACATTTTGGCAACACTTAGTGCAGAGAAGAAAGGATCGAGGGGAAGTAGAGTGGTTCCACATTTATAAACGGATGCAAAAAATCTATTATTTTGCTGCAACACACTGACAGACTAACCACCTCGGGGCATAGCTCTTGCTGGGCTGATGTTTTGGAAAGGTTGAGACATACACAAGCAGACACCAATGCAGACACAGAAACGATATACACGACATGTGGCTTGAATGCTTGTTTGTTTATATCTTGTTTGTCCTGTCTTATTCACTTGCTCTGTTCTCCATTACAGATTGTGCAGTAAGATGAGTGGCAGCAGCATTGAGTTGGATCGCTGCAGCCAGCAAGGTTCAGGAGAGAGCCCGAGTTCATCGCTATGGGGCCTGCCCACTGCATCCACTGACAACCTGACTGCTGACACCGGTAAATACCATTTCTACTTATATTTTGACCAGGCTGAATCATACAGGTACATTTATTCAGGTACATTTTATTTATTAACATAACCATGCACACTGGAGTTTTAAACTTGTATATGAGTAAATGATGATGCCACAGCATTAGTACATAGTGTGTATATATATTTGAATTGGCAGGTAACTTGAGAATCAATGGAAGTTCAGATATCATTTAGCTATTTACAGTTTTTTTTTTTCCACCGGTGAGATTTCTGCAATCATGAAACCAGAAACGTGGCATCTGTCCTCATTTTAGAAATGGTTGTCCTTAACGTATGAGTTTAAAACCTCCATGATGCTCAGATGCTTGTAATTGCTGTGACTTCCTGGGCAATGTTGTTTGAAGAGATAATTATGGAGTCTCATAACAAGCGAAAAAGGGCTGGGCTACATCCTACATGGTACTTTTTTTTTTTTTTTTAAGTCATCCCCTGACTGCACTACACTGTTATCTCAGTATATGTCTCCTTTAGTGTAATGGCAAGTTCAAACTTGTCTTTAATTGAAAAATGTTTCCTAATTGGATATAAGATGTTTTGAGTGTCAGCTAAAAAACGTGGATTTGGAAATGTTCAGCTCTTTTGAGGAAAAGAGGTATGCTTTTATACACCTTCTAAGCAATAGGCGGTAACAGAAGGGGTGTAGTAAATAAATCAAATTCACAGCTGTCATCCAAGAATATGTACAGTATGTCTGTGTGTGTTGTGAGACACTGGAAGACAAAAGATATATTGTGTGAATCCACAAAGGCAGTGAAAAGAAAAGTCTCCAACAGTGATTGGTCTCTATTTGTATCTGTGTTTCTTTTTTCAAAGTTGGCAGTTGTCGTGCAGTATTTTAGTAATGTTTTCTTTCTTAGGTTCTCGGGATGCTGCACGGATGTCTTGTTCCTCTCCATTTCTCAGAAGTCCAGTTCCCTCAGCTCCCGGGTCTCCTCACCCGCCTTTATTTAAATGTTTAAGTAACCAGCCACCTCCACTCCCGGAGAAAAAACTGGTCAACCGCACTGTGTCTGCTCCTGATAGTGCAAACGCAAGACCCTTTGTCCGAGCCTACCCGCGGCTCCCGTTCACCGGCTCTGAGAACAACGTGTGTCGACCTGCTGACACTAGCTCCCGGTCCAGTTTACCGTCCAGTCCTGTTGACCAATGGCCCATTTTCTCCTCAAACGAATCTCTGGAGCACTGTCACACTCAGCAAGGCCGGCCCACAAGGTCTCGAACACTGGACGAGCCACTGAAGACTCATGGGCGTCTTGGTGTCCACTGCCGAAGCAGCGTGACCTGCTCCTCTTCTCCTCAGCTCAGCGTGCCCTTGTCAGCCTCAGAACCAGGCCAGGCACCAAATCTGGGCTCCAGCCTGCAGCTCCAGACCCTTCTAAGTAACATTGACAGTAGAGAGGGAGTATACTCCAAACTGGGAGGCCTGTATGCAGAGTCTCTGCGACGCTTGGCTCTAAAATGTGAGGATCACTTCACCCGCTCCCAGAGGAACCCACTCAGGTTTGATGAGAGCAACTGGTCTCTGTTCAGGCTCACGTCGAATAAGCCGAGCTGCTACACAGGAGATGCCGTGTACTACTCTGCTGCCTGTGCCTCAGATCCCAGCAACTCCTATGCTGTAAAGGTAAACTGAGCCTAATTTCTAACTATTTTGTGAAGTATTTTATATGGTGAATTTGTTAAATATGTGTTGATATAAGTACTTACCTTCCAGAATGTTTTAAACTCATAATCCTTAAGATATCAGTTGTAGGTCACTTAACCAAGTCAGCTGCCTCTGGTAGTACAAGCAAGTCCACCAGGTCTGTCTATTTACAGAATCCTGCAATGATCCTGGTATTGCAGATGCATTTTTGATAAACGCTGTCAGTACTAACTTTGTCAAATACATTGTGTTACCTGCTTCTTGGAAATGTTTGGTTTGCATTAGCAGTAATATATAGCTGACAAAAACATTATCATATCCAAATCAAGATTTTAATGAAGATGAAGCCTAAGCACTACAACAGTTTACAGCAAGTAAAGGACTGTAAACAAAGGTTCTGCATATAACCGTCCTAGTTGCAGTTTGTGTTTTTCAGAGGCAACTTGCGACTCAGTGAAGACCATCTTTACAGTTGTTTAAGGAATGGTTTGCACAGTGGGTGTTGTAAAATGTTGGGATGTGACAGTTTGAAGATGGAATGAGGAGATTAAAACTGGTCTTGTTTGCTCTTAGGCTACAGATGGGATAGTCCCAGTACAGCACAAACAAATCGTCAGGGCATGTAGTGTAAACAGCGAGGAAGAAAAAAAAAAAGAAGGGTGTGGATTGAGTCTCATTGACCTTTGTTCCAAAGTCATTAGTTCTGTGTAAAGCAGCAGCCATTTGTGCAGGATGTGTTGTGCCACAGCCTGGGCGCCCACAGTCTTGCTTAATATCTCCAGGCCCAATTAATCTTTGAATTCCAGGCAGGATTTACAGTCAAACAAACTGCTGTTGTCAAGGCCAGTGAATGCTATATAATATAACCTAGTACACGTCATACAACCATATAGTGACATAACCCAACTCAAATACTAATATATCCTAATGTTAGTTATTATATTTTAAGGTTGGTTATGTTTATCTGTGGGGTTTAGTTAGTTAGTCACAAGGAAAAGATCTTATTTTATAACTCTGGGCCCAGCACACAATGAGAACAGCTATTGTTGGAGATGGGAGTCAAAACTAAATTAAAGGTTTTAAGACTATTACTGACACTGAAAGGTTATAGTTGAATAATTTCAAGTTCACAATCAACTATATGTCTAGTCCTGGTTTAAAAACACATGTTTAAGGTTTCAGTTGATAATTAGGACTGATTTTACTTGAATGAGAGCAGAATTGGTGAATTGGTGTTGATCTTGTAACTTCACTAACAAGAATTCCTTTCTCATGTTTCTTGGCTCCCCTCCCTTCCCGTCTCTGTGTGTGGAATTCTTCTCTCCCCTCTCTCTCCCTTTCTTCTCCTTCTTCCCCTCCTCCCTGTACCATTTGTGTTTTTTTTTTACCTCTTCAGATCTGCAAGAGTTTATCCATGGAGGCCAAACAGGGCCACCTCTATGGTCTGTCAGTGCAGCAAAGCATGCCTCCCCACTTTAACCTCCAGCGGGACTGTGGTCACTTTTTGGCTTGTGTACCGCAAAGTATGCTGCCTACGGATGAAGTTTGTCTTCCAACCACACCTGCTCCGTCGCTGCCTCAGCCGTCCACGCCTGCACCTGTCCAACAGGTCGATCAAGAGCGAGTGGTGGTCATCACCCCTGAGATCCCCCAGCAAACAGCATCTGACTTTGTTCGTGAGTGGGAGTCATTCCATAAAAGTCAACCAGAGGTCTATGAGCGGCGAATTTGCTTCCTCCTCCTGCAGCTCTGCAATGGCCTAGAACACTTGAAGGAGCATGGAGTCACACACCGCGACCTTTGCCTAGAAAACCTGCTGTTGGTGCCTTACCACCGCAGGCCCTCCCAGTTTCCCCAGCAGACCAACAATGACAGCAGCTCCAGTTATGGTTTAGGTGGTGGAGACATTCAGCGTCATCTTCCTCGTCTCCTTATCAGCAACTTCGCTAAGGCCAAACGGCGCTGTTCTGAGGATGCTGCCTCGATCAATGTGGACCCCCGCATCAAACGTGACCATGCCAGGTTGGCGCCTGAAATTGTCTCAGCAGCCCAGTATCGCAAATTTGATGAGTTCCAGACAGGCATTTTGATCTATGAGCTCCTCCACCAAGCAAACCCATTTGAGGTGAATCCAGCACTGAAGGAACAAGACTACCACTGTGAGGACTTGCCACCCATCCCCTCTGCCTCCCTTTACTCAGCGGGACTCCAGAGGCTGGCCCAACTCCTGCTTCAGCCCGACCCCATCAAACGCATCCATATTCAGGAGGCCAAGCGCATACTGCAGAGCCTGCTCTGGGGCCCCAGAAAAGACCTGATGGAGCAGCAGTTGGAGAGACAAGGACAGGGGGCAGGCTTTGTTGATGGATCCCGACATGAGGGTCTCCTCAACTGGCTGGATGTGAAACGGGCCCTGTTAATGATGAAGTTCGCCGAGCGTTCACTGGAGCCTGAGAGGAATGCGGAGCTGGAGGACTGGTTGTGCTGTCAGTACTTTTCCTCAGCTCATCCTTTGTCTCTCTGCCATACTGCTGAACTGCTCTACTCACTAAAGTAACTGTTCACTGTAGTGTGTCAGTGGAGCTGAATTTATGTGAATTTGTGAATGGTTGTATGAGAAAGATCAGAAATGTAAAACATTGGTATATAAGACACTGTGGATGGGTTCAGACAGTGTGATTATTTGGATGTACTGTGAACCCACCCACCTGTTTGTGCTACTGCTACATGCATGAGAGTCATGCATCCACCTACCCATCCACTCTGAAACAATAGCATCTTGCTACAGACTGTCTATTTAACAAAGACATGACCTGTGAAGACTCGGCCATACAGATGTAGACACCGACAAAATCACTGAAACATTCACATTCATTTAATATGTTGGTTGAAGAAAATAGGAAATAATTTTATAATATACTTACCAAAGTTGACAATGTAATATGTGCATTTGTTTAATATCAACTAAGACATTTTACCATCAAGACCTGGCTAATATTTCATAACCTTATTCTGTGTCAGACAGCTAAGCAAAGTAATGCCGTGTCATATCTAAATGTGCAGCTAACTTTTAATTTGTTTGAGATCTTAATAAAATAGAATAAATGGTCAATAGCAGACTTACACTGTTGCACATTTTTCATCATGTTTTTTCATGGGCACATAGTGCTGTACTCAGCTATGTAAACAACACTCACTTTTTCTTAACCAGATCCACAGAATACTGCCTATTTCTCTATGGATACTGGTTTAGTGGCTGGAATGATCAAGGCAGCCTCACTTCAGTGTCACCTCAAGTTTTGTTAGACAGAACTTCATAAAAAATGGAGTATAAAGTTGTTTCAGCGAGTAATCATACCTCTTCATTTTCTGGCACATTTTAATGGAATTGAAATTAATTTTGAAATGGGGAAAAAAAATCCGTACACAATAAGACATAATAACAAAGTCAAAACATGTTTTAGAAATGTGTCTAGGATTTGACTGGAGTCCACCTGGCAAACAGAACTGACTTAACACAGTTTATAAGTGCACTCATTTGTGTACTAAATATGCACCCACAATTCACACTGCCTGATCAAAGACCAAGGAATTCTGTGCAGACTTTCACAATAAAAGTTGTTAGGCAGAGCTATAAAACCATTTCTAAAGCTTGGAGTTTTCCCAGGAGCAAATAAAGTTAAGGCTTCAGCAAAGTAGAATACAGGGTGTGAATTGTTTTTTAAATGAGAGATTTCAGTTTTTAATAGACTTGCAAAAATTTTGTTATTGTATGTAGTTTGATAGGGGGATGCATTTTTTTAAATTTCAAAATAAATCCAATACAGTAAAATGTGCAAAAAGTAAAGACATATGAATACTTTATAAAACAAGTTAATCTCTTAGCTGTTTCCACCGAATGGAAAATGTCCAGTTTTCTTTATGCTTATTTTATGTTAGTATATATTTAAATGTTTGACATTTGTCACAGTGCCTTTTGTTTTTTGTACATTACAGTGATTTAAGCCAAATGTATATATTATTAATCATTCATCCTTTGTGAAACTGGCCTTTCACAGGATGCTCTAGAAACAACTTTGTATAGTTATTTGTAGATGATATTAGAAATAAATGAGCCCAAGCAGGTCTTAAAAAGCCATGAATAAGCAGCAATTGAAATATTTATATGCTTTGATATCCTGTAGCAGTCACTGGAACTTTGTTTATTTTCATATGTAGATTATCGAGCTATTTGTGTTTTTGGCACAGCAGCAGCTGGGCTTGTTTTTTTCCTCCTATGTCCCATACAGGCTGCAGAGAAAGCTTCATGTTACGAGCTTTTATCTCCGGTGAAAAGTTTCCTTAAAAAGTCCAGAGTGGCAAGAATTTTAACCAGCCTGCATGCAGGTTTTTATTCCATGACTGATGTTTCTAATGTTAAAAAGAAAAAGGGAGAACAGAAAAAAATGGTCTGAGTTCACAACTAATACATTTTTGATTTGCATTATTTTGTGTGTGCCTCACTTATTTGCCTCTATCAATAAACTGTGCATATATTTTCTCACTGTATTAGCTGGTGTTTGAGCTTTTTTTGTGTATCCATTTGACTGATCTATTAATATTCTGTAGGTGTTAGTACAACTCAAGTCAACTAATTAAAATGCTAATTATGTATTTGACGTTTTACACAAAGTTTATCTAACTTTAAAACACCTGCACAACATTAGGACGTTGACAGGACATTATGGACATGAATCTTAGCTGTATTCTAAGTAAGTTTCTTTCCTTACTGTATTTTCTGAATTAGTTCCTTTTGCTCTGAAGTACATTGTGCAAGACTAGAGTTGCATATTTTGCAACTGAAGAATGACAGACTTGAAGACAGTGAATAACCACAAGCTACAACAACACAAAATATGTGTATGTGTGCCATCTGGTTAAATGGATGTCCTCAGAAAGAGATATTGATGCTAAACACACTCCTTTGCCTTGTCTTTGGGTTGTTAGATGCAGAAAAAATAACAAATGCTTAACATTTGTTATCTTATTTTTTTAAATGATTTCTATTTAAACAGTTATTAGACAAAAGAAAGTCCAGCTCAGAAGAAGCATCTGCTGTTGTGGGAGAGACAAGGAGTGCATTGCATGGATCAACACAACAGGTTGTACGTGTAGCGGAATCTCAATTTGAGATGGGAGCCTCAGGCCAAAACAGACCCCAGACTTTTCCCCACCCCAATCCTTTCTCCAGTGCTGCCCCCCGACTCCCCACCATGTAGCTTTCTGCTTCACATCCCTCAAAACCACTGGCTGCTCCCTTGTCATAGGTGGAACTATGTTGCTATGGTGTTTTGACCAATGGAATGGCATTTCCAGGAACGTAGTCAGTCTCTGTCTCCCTCTTTTTCTCTTTCTCACACACACACACACACACACACCAAATGAAGGAGCCTGTTGAGCAAGAATCCAAATAACCCCCTGGTAACAACAGCAAGGCTTCCTTCTTTGTTTGTCTAGTGAACAGCGGTCAGGAGGTTGCATACTTTATTTGAACAAATATGCATCCCAGCATACCATCTTCAGTACAGGACCCAAAAAGACCAAAACAGTGAAACAGAAAGTCCACTTTAAAAACCTCTTAGCTCCAAGGCAATTTTGGTGTTTGTTGCCACATTATTGTTCCCAGAATATCTAAACATGGACTGTGAGCCATAACAAAGACAGATGTATGTATGTGTGATTCTGACTCAACTTTCCCAAATTTCCCCATCTTGTTTTCACCTATGTTAATTCAAACATAGTAACTGACACCACAAGCATGACAGAGAGAAAGTATGTATACTTACTCACGGGGCTAAATTACAAGGCAACACACAATGGAAACATGTTCCACTGGAGCTCTTCATCAGTCAGGTAGAACTGAAGAAGTCTTTCAGATGTGGGGTGAAACATCTTCAGGAACCTCAAGCAAGTTCACCTGCCACCAAGCAGCCCTTCTGTTAACACCACGACCTCAATGAATGATCTTTTTTAAGTGTAAGCTTTCCGACCCTCAGCACTCTGCGATCTACCGATATATTGTGAATGTTTTTTAGCTGCCTCAGCAGGCAAGAGGAAGAGTATCTACCAAAGTCTCTGGGCAAAATTTCTATTCAGCGCTTAGTTCACATTGTTATAGCACAGCCAGCAGCTGATTTGACAGTAGCCCGGAGTGCTCCTGCTCCATCAGTTCAACATAGATGCCCATTAGAGTGTGAACGCTTACCACTGAGACTTGCCAAATGAAGGTCAGTGGAGATGTGGGCCAGCTAGGATGTCCCTTAGTTGTGTCCTCACCTCTTCATCTGCCACAAACAAGCTGCCAATGTACTGACACAGCTGCAAATTTCTTTCAGGATTGTTCTGCTGTAAATCAACTCAAATTGATAAACAGATGTGCTGGTACAAAGATAACCATAGTACTTAGTAGCATAGGACCAGAGGGTTATGGAGTACAGGGGACTTTGTGGGACACACACACGCCTCTGGCAGTCTCACCTTCCCAGTCTAGCTACTTTCAACAACTCATGTCCTTCTGCACATTAAAACTCAGCCATACCGCCTCAACGGTTAAGACCTTCAAACTTCAGCTTTGCTGAAATCCAGCACAAATCCTTGAATAAGTTGCCCCCTAACTTCTACGTGTCCATACCATGCTGCTTTTGTTGTTCTGCAACTATAAGGGCCATAAATCTTTAATGAAGACAGAAGGCAGCTGCAGAGAAGCAAAGTGGTAAAAATCACTGCTATTGAAAGGCAGGTCTCTGACAACCGACACGTGAGCTCAAAGCATATTAAAATATAGTGAGTACAGCATTTCTCACTTTCACGATGTGGTTCCATTTTTAACATTGCAAGAGCGGCTGAAAAAATACCTGTGTAACAGTTGTATTTGAACTCTTGTCACTTTCTGCTTTACATTATGCATCAATGCTTTATCAGCAGCTGCAAACATTTTTTGTGTGTTTAAAAAGGATTTGGCACTTTGGCAGTTAAAAATATAGACATTTGTATCCAACAGGGAAAATGTTTTAAATGCATGATTTGACAGGAGGAGCCTCCTACTGCATTTCTTAGTAGTATTGTGACACCTAGTGGCTCACTGCAACTACTACGTGAAGCTTTCAGGTTGCTGAAAGCACATGTATACACTTCTTTTGTTTTAACAAGTGGCTTCATTCTTAGCTTCTAGTTTTCTTATTATGAGGCATTGACTCTTTAATGTGGAACGCCTTCAATCTCAACATTTACAAAAATAGAAATAAGTTTGTCAGTCTAATGGAAATCCAAGAATTACTTTTCAGTAACATGTAAAAAGCCTTCACTGGGTTTATTGTAAACTTCTGTGCTACACTGGTTATACATTCACACTCACATGTCATGAACTGCCAAACTTTATTTTTAGATCAAAACAAAGCACAGCATTAAAAACATTTCAACACTGTAATGACATCCACCCACTGTCTGAAGTGTGTGAAAAAGATGCAATCAAGCACTTCTGGCTTAACCTCATGCTCAGAATTGAAGTTAGTCAAACTAATTTGTTTGGTTATGAAAAAGAATTCGCCCTTGAATTGATGATTATACATCCATCAAAAAAGTTGAATCTATCATGCAAAAGCCCAAGCAGGCGTAAGTGAAAGGAAACTCACAGAACTTTGAGTTTGTGAAGTAAATACATTTGATTATTCAACTGATAACGTGGTCAAGAGAGTGTTTCGGATGACTTGTCAGTATGCAGCCTGTAATGCAGTGGAGCACCAGGTCCTTGGGCAGGACACAGGTGAGATCAGCCCAGGGAGAGGAAGGGATTGGGAAGAGACAAGGAGAGTTTCTGAAGGTGGTGAGGAGAGGGAGAGGTTTAGGGTTCAATAACAGGGAAATATGGGGCTGGGGAGGGCTGATTTCGAGGCTTTGTGTTCATTTCTGCTTGGGATTTGCCTCCAGTGGTTGGCCAATATCCTTTCCACGCAGCTTCATCCCTGTTCATGAAAGACATGACTGATGAACATGTGGGTTCGACCTGACGACTGGCTGACAATTAACATGACCTTGTGTCTTTTTTAATTAAAGATAAAAAAAATCAAAATAAAAAATTCTTACCAATTGCTCTCTCTATCTTGCCCAAGACCTGGTTGTTGGGAATTGCTCTGCCACATTCATAGTCGGCAATGACTTGAGGCTTCTCATTAATTTTCTGAGGAGAAGATTTACAATACATAATTTATCATTTAAACACAACGCCCAAAGTCAGCAAAGCTACACAAGCATGCAAAATAGTCCCTGTAGCTTGGAATCTGTTTATCTCTGGGCTGCATCATTTTTCCATTTTTTATTTATTTTTTTAATGACGTTTTAAATGTACATTACTTTACAAGCTGGATTTAAATAACTGCAAATGTCTGTTAAAGGAGTAAAAAAATGGTGTTTGAAAAATTCGACAGTGCACTGGCTGCATGATAAAGACACATGACTTCATCTAACAGGGCTCTATGCTTCCATGCACAGTGTTTTTAGGGGCCCTGAAATAAAAGTAATTAAGAGCCAGAAAAGAAAATATACAGGCAGATGTTTTTTTTGGTTGTTTAATAACAAAGTCAACACTTCCTTAAAATGTAAGCATATACGCATAAGATGCAGCAACAAACTGACTAAACTGGGAGTTTAAAAAATTATGACAAAATGAGAGTTTACCAATTAAGCAGTTTAGCAATTTCAACTTTAAAATAAATAAAGGTTTAGAATTTGAAAGCATTTCATCCAATTAGAATACAGCACAGTTTGTGATAACTTATAAGAACTGCACTTATCATGGTAACCAGTAAAAGAGACAATCAGCACCCGCTAAAGATCGGGACATCACTACCTAGAGGTTACAATAAGCTTTCAGAATATGAGAACTGAGAATGTATGTGGTCAAGATTTCCATACATTTTGCTTATAGATACTCCATTATTTATCACCTAGAATGGGGGCTGCCTACTCAGAAAGACATTCTGTAAGAACTTGCTTGTGGCTGGCAAATATGGTAACAGTTTGTTCTGGGATCAAACAGTAATCAGCCTAACAAACTTGTTGTGGTCAACACAAATGGATAGTGAGTTGGGTACGGTGGGCAAAGCTGAAAATATTAATTTTCTGAAGTTTTCTACTTCTCTAATTCTTAAAAATTATTGTTATTGGCCATTTACCCAGACACTGTATTGCAAGTAAAGTAATAAGAATAGTTCCTGTAAGTTTTTTCTTTTAAGTAGCATCTTCCCTGCAGCCTCTGTGCATCCTGTTCAGTGTATGGGAGGTCAACACTGCTCTCATGGTTACAGAGCAAAGAGTTGAGAAACTGCAATAAAAACAGTAAAACCACATCTTGTAATTTGCTCATCTCACTCACTGGTATTGTCAAAAACATAATCTGCTCAGTTTTGTTGTATTTAAGTTTATTTTAACCTGTATGACTGTTTCACACACATAGGAAAAAAAATAGTTTCTAGCAATAAGTTAGTTATGCACATTATTATAGAAGTCTATAAACTCACAGTGGCCAGGTCTTTCTGGGTCAAGCCTTTCTCCTGTCTGCCTTGCTGAATGACCTTGCCCACCTCCAAGGGAACCCTGTCATGGTGCAGCTCCTCTGTCTCCCTGTCGAGTTTGGCTGTGTTCTTTGTCACAAGATGCTGTTTGTTCTGCCCTGCAGACCCTGTATGATAAGCCGGGGATTATAGAAATGTCACCATAAAACATACAAACCCAGCACAAACCACAAGATTTATTCAGTGCTTGCTACGTGTTGCATATCACAAATACAGAACATCAAACTAAGGCCAGACTACAGGTAAACTATGTTGTTTTTTAATCAACTTTGAACAGAAAGCAGAAATTTACATTTCTTGGTTGTCTCAAGTTGGTCCCCGCGTCTCTGAGCAGCGGTGACAGCCTACAGAAAACATGGACAGCAATTTTCAAAACATTTCACATGTATTAACAGTAGACTGCGTTATGACCAGACTGTGGTCACTTCGAGCTTGCTAGTGCAACTCGTGTAGTTAATAAATAATGGACCTGCTTAAGTATGTCAGATAAAAGATACACAAACGATATACTGATCAATCGGGCATGAGCACAAGACGGACTTTAAAACTGATTAGGTTGTTATCTTTTTATGGCTTTCAACTAAATTAACGCAAAACCGATATTTAGCAGTATTGTAAGCCATAGTTCTACTAAGACGTGTACGTAAGAACACGTAGACGTATGCTTTGTTTATGCTATTACCCGATACATAAGAGAGGATCAAGAACAGACTATGTAGTAAAAAGCAACATGTTTTATGAGAGGCGTTACCAGACATCAATCTGGAACTGGCCACCACAACTTGTCACATAAAAACACAGTAAAACTAGCCTAATAATAATTTATGAGTGGCTAGCTAGCTTTCGCCAAGTAGCTGTTTCAGGCTACCTGGCTAGTCCTAGCTTGTTGCTAAGTTGCTACACATCATTTAACGTTATTAATATTACGTAGTCTAATAATTTTGAGTAGGGTTTGCCTGACCTATAAGACTATAAAAACAAGTTAACTAAACGGTAGCAGGTGGAATTTGTTACTTGGGAACGTAATAATTGAAATTGGAGGAGTCATCCGGAGTTGTTTAACGCTCATGTTACATAAAAGACAAACAAAAAGTCCTACAAAAAGGTACGACTGACTCCCACACCCGTTTCTATAACTCATCTAACAAACGTACAACCGTTTTAATCGTTTGCTAGAAGACACAAAACGTTCATGTCATTATTAAACTAACGTTAAGTTAGCTAAACCACGACGAACAGCCGATGTTTGGTTTAACCATTAACCACGTGTTAGTGTGTTTGCTTTTACATTTTAACTGCATACTAACGTTGGCCATTTACTTGAGTGAGAACCAAATCTGAACTTCGGTTTTGTCTAATATTTAAGACGCTTTATTAAGAATATATCTCAGAACAAACGAGAAACCAAAAGCGATGTGAAGTACTCATGCTAACCTGCTTGGATTTGGCCTGGGCAGCAGTCGGCCCCTTCTTCCTCAAGACAGTCACGGTATCCCAGTCGCTTTCTGCCATTTTTTTCAGAGGTTCACTCGATACCCGTAAAGTTTAATATAGATACAAAAATAGGTTTAACTTAAGTGTGTCCAAAATTATCCTTTTAAAGAAGGTGGTGGCACTTCAGCGAATCAGATGCTCCTTCCAGAACTATCACACACGCGTACTGCCAAAGCTTTATTTACAACACAATGACGAGCAATGACAGACGAGGAATGGTACAACAGCGCCCCCTGGGGTTCCCTGACCATAGGTTATATACAGTGTAAGTTAGAGGCATCATAGTAAACTACGTATATATTATATAAAAAGGTAAATTATTAGTGTATCCGATAACTGAGTGTAGCAGCTACCTTCATGTAAACTATAGAAAGAAACCTATAGAGACAATGAGCACGCTGACATGCTTGGATAGCCAATACTTTATTTAAAAATATCATGTCCGTCAACACAACGCAGAAAAATGTGAAGTATTAAATCACATATAAAATTGATGGCACATGAAAATGTACCAATAAAAAAATTTAATGTGCAAAGAGTTTGATTTTCAATTATTATTTTGGCTGAAGTGAGCTGTACAATATTTTGCAATAGTCTGCAAGGTCACCAGTTACAGGACATTTCAGAGGCAGCATCACTGTTACGTCGTGTACGGATGGGGGACCAGCCAAATTCAGACTGCACATCCTCTGCCTGGTGGAGACGTCCCCAGCGGTAGCCATGCTTGGAACCCGGTTTACCTCCCCATCCACGAGGCTTGGGATTCATCTGGAAGCAGATGCGACAATGAATGTGGAGACCAAAGTGTGAAAAAGATGCAATCAAGCACTTCTGGCTTAACCTCATGCTCAGAATTGAAGTTAGTCAAACTAATTTGTTTGGTTATGAAAAAGAATTCGCCCTTGAATTGATGATTATACATCCATCAAAAAAGTTGAATCTATCATGCAAAAGCCCAAGCAGGCGTAAGTGAAAGGAAACTCACAGAACTTTGAGTTTGTGAAGTAAATACATTTGATTATTCAACTGATAACGTGGTCAAGAGAATGTGGAGACCAATGCACTATACATTGCAATGTGCATAATCGAGTAATCAAAGTACCATGGAATACAGTAACTTTATATATCTAACTTAACGCTGTCTTAACTGTCTTTCTCTTTCTTTGTTCCTTAAGATAACATGCCTTGTATTCTTTATCATTATAAAGATGTTCCTACAAAAATGTGGTAGAAAGTCACAGAACAGACTTTTTAACAAGTAGGTTGTCTCCAATATATCATCATAATTATGTAATATTCAAAGAAACAAGATATCCTGCTGTGTCATAACTCCCTTTGGCAGGAAGGAGAAAGATGATGTAGTTTTGTTTCTGCTGGTCAATTAAAATGTTTTTTCTCCAAAACAATGATTATATAGTTCCTACCAATACTTTGGGAGTCTCTTAATAGCTGTCTGTGCATCACTTTACTTACTGTTATTTCCTTACCAGTCATTTTAATACATGGTTTTAGGCACTCTATTAATGATCAACAAAGTTGTTTGTATTCTGACTCTGGTACAGATGATATAAACATAAGATATCATAAAAATCATGCTTATGATTTAAAAAAAAATTAAATAAGACTTGCATCTGTTGCACGCATTACTCGGGTACATCAGAAACTGTTTCTCACCTGAACAAAAACAGTTGTGTTCATGTGAAGAGTCTCCACTCGCTCTGACAAGTGATTCAACCATTCCAGATGGTCAGTGATAGACTGGCTTAGATCACCATTGCTCTGCATTAGAGAAATAAAATGTCAAAATATAAGAGAGCGGAATGGAAATGATTTTTGATTGAACACCTATTATTGCAGTTAGGGGTTTATAGCATGCTAATATACCCTAGACAAGTTGTCCTTCAGTTCAACGGCAGCAAGGCGAACATGCTCCAGTTTGTCAATCTGCTCTTTCAGACGGTCGTCGAACTCCTGCATCATCATCAGTGCTTCATCAGACCTGACACCCGCCTTGGTAGCCATCCTGGTTCACAGAAACACATTATTTTAATATGCAATGTGGGACCTATAAGAGTGCATGAGCAGCAGCCAAGAACATTTTGTGAAGTTTGTGAAATCTTAATAAAATCCCCAAAGCAGTGTTTAAAGTGATGCCAGTCCTTCAATGTAGAGAATGAATTCCTTGAGTATTGAGAAAGTGCTGAAGGTTTTTAGAAATTTTAGGCATTGCTATGCAACCACTAGGTGGAGACATAGCTCTCACGCCGCATGCACAAAGAACTTCTGCAAAGGATCTTTTTTCCTGCTGCAGTGGAACAAACTTGCTGCAGGATTGTGTGTCTGGAAAAAAGTTCTCAAAACAAAACAAGTGATAATGTGCAGCAATAAGATAAACCTATTCCACACGTCACCATTTAAAAAAATAAAAGCATACTCTTATCTTAACCACTTCACCAATCATAGCAGATACTTACATTTCTCTCAAATTATTATAATTAACAACGTGGTAAACTTGCACGTAAGATCGATGCTGTTTTCCTGTCAGATGGACATGGAAGCTACTTTTATCCGGCTCATTACTGGACTTTGTTAAAACAGTTTTTGGCCTGTTAATTACATTTCATCGCCCGTTAACGACGGTTTAGCACAGTAAAGCAATGTAGTATGATACTGTCGAGTTTCCTACATAAGAATACAGATGTTTGTGTCGATCAAACGTTTTTCCTCTGTATGACGGCGAAGGCCAAAAAAAAAAAAAGGTAAGTTACCTTGTTTATCTGACGTAGAGAAACTCAAAATGTTCGTAGATAAAAGGCCAGTCGCTCCTAGTAATGTTAATGTCCGTGACTTTCTCTCTGGAAAACCACAAAGGAGATTTGTTTTCCCTTCGTCCAGACAAGTCTCGTCTTTGTCCTGCAATCTGACGCCTCTGACGTCACCAACCCTGCTTTTTCACAGGTAGCTGTTGTTGAATGTATGAACACGTCTGGTGACCACACACGCATCACGTTCACAACGTTTACTGTGAGCTCAATGGAGATATAAGGAAATACGACCCTGGCTCAGGGGCGGATCTAGGATTTTTCTAAACCAGGAGCCACAAAGGTGCTACGCAGTATGTGCTCAACAATCATCTGCAAAATCTAAGTTATTGTAGGATTTCGGTTGGTTTTACAGCTTTGATAAGGATACGGTATAGAACAGCTATAATAGCCAGTATGTAGCATGTTCATAACATGGTAGTTTAGCACTTAGCTTGTTATAAACTGATTCAGAGTGACCTGTGAGGCCACGGAAAACCGTTGTTGTCACAGAGAGGCTTGACACTGAAGCTCCTTTTTGCAAGGTGCATGTAAATTAAAAGTCATAGAAAGACCCCCCCCCCCCCCTCGTCTGTTCTTTGGGTCCAGGTGCCACATGTAATTTGACAATAAGGACTGAAAATATGCATGTCACCGTGGAGGTATGCAGCTGGTAGCTGTTGATGAAAAGCTAAAAGGGGGAGAAATACTGTGAAATTCTGGACCACCATCAACTATGGCGACAGAAAAAAAGCCATCATAACAAGTACAGTAGGAGCATGCACCTACAGGTTGATGCACATGACCACCTGAGCTTAGAGAGGTCTAAAGATAAGTCCTTTGACTGGCTGGTAACTCTGCTAAAGTACAATTATGACCCCAAAACAGAGCCAGATTATATAGTTTGAGTATGTTTTAATCACACACACAGAAGCCAGAGGAGTAGGTGGAGGAGTTTGTAGCTCACTGTGCTGCAGAGAGACCCTGGTGCCAATCTGAAAGCAGTGTTATCTAAAAAGGTGTTACATGACATTCAAGCATTATTATTATGTGCAGAGTACAAAAAAAACATATGAATGCCCCGTTTTTCAGAAACGGTGCTGGTCACATATCCTTATATCACTCAACTCTGCTGAGGCTTACTAGTTGTATTGGTTCCAAGACAAATCATTTCCTCATCATTTCTTTCACAAATATTTGATACATGATTTTAATATGACAAGATCAAGAATACAGAGTCAACAGTACATTTAAGAAATCACAATTGCTTTATTTCTTTTCTTTCAATAGGCTTTTTTTTAACAAGGGAGAGTAATGACCAAATATCTGAAAGGATAAAGATCAGGTAGGATAAATAGAATGCTGATCAGCTGTAGAAAGCACTGGTCCTCTGACAAAATTAAATATGCATCGTTAAAATACAAAAGGTCAGGGCAATATTTTGGTGCAGGTAAAATGATGAGAAGCATCAAGTTCTTTTGCAGCAACGAATAAGAGGCAAAACACTCCAAGCCCAACAAATCTATTAACAAGTGAAAGCAGTCCATTCTGAGAACACAGTGACTTTTTCAACATGAAATCCTTTATAGTGCCACAATACTTTAAATGAAATGTGGATTTAAGCCTCTCTTACAAGGCTTCACTGTACAGTTAAGTATGCATATACATATATAGTGCTGTGAAAGTTATTGCCTCCTTCTTGATATTTTTTAAAATATTTGTCAGACTTAAATGATATAGACCTTCAAACTAATTCTAACATTACACAAAGATACTTGAGTAAATACAAAATGCAGTTTTAATAATTATTTCATTCATTAAGGGAAAAAAGAAGTCTAAAACTGTCCTGTCCCACGTGAAATAGTCTTGTCACACATTTGCCAAAAAACATCTTGAAAAAATTTTCAAAGGTGAAATTATACTTTGTCTATCATGTACGAGACAACAGTAGTTTGTATTATACCCTGCACAGGGTGGTACACGTTTGTCAATGTAAAAAACCAACAAGAAGCTGGTTGATAGGAACCTAAACCAACCAACCTACTCTGCAAGTACAGAAAACTACATAATTTTCATTAAATCTGTATGTGACAATAAAATGGATGTAACGTTTGTGATCAGCGAGTGAATTATAATTATAAAATATGTTGACCATTGTTATTCTCAAGACCTTTGAGCAAATATTCTGTAGACTGATTAGACAATGTTGAACTTTTTGGAAGGTGTCCATTACATCAGGCGTTAAACTAAAACAGCATTTTATTACAAGATCATACCAACAGCAAAACATGACGGTGGTTTGCAGCTTCATGACCTGGACAACTTGTCATAACAGAACTACGAAGTTTGCGCTATGCCAAAAAAAAAAGAAAAGAAAAAGGTCTTCCCATCAGTTCGTGATCTCAAGTTCAAGCACACTTGGGTTCTGCAGCAGGATAACGATAACCTTGGAAGTGACCCAGCAAAAACACTGTGGTTCAGTGTGGCTGAAGTAAAACAATATCGCAAAGAAGAGTGGGACAAAATTCCTCCACAGCCATCTCATTGCCAGATTTGGACATCTTTTTTTCTCCCTTAATAAATAAGTAATTTAAAAAACTGCATTTTGTTGTTACTGGGGTTACCTTTGTGTCATATTAAATTTTATTGATGAACTGAATTCTTTAAGTGTGACAAATATGCAAAAAAGAAAAAGAAAATCAGGAATGGGGAAAATACTTTTTCACAGCACTGTACCAGTGAATCACCGTCAAAGATAAATCGTAACATTTTGTAGTGTCATGGAGCGTTAATAAGCAGTAACATTTAACCAGTTATGACATTGGCATTGTGAGTTTCAAAATGAATGCCTATTAGAAATAACAAAATAAATGACTCCAACAGCTTCATATTTTCCAACAGAACAAACACTTTTAAAAGTCCTTCTTTAGTCCACTTGAATTGCAGTGCACACACACACACACACACACACACACACACACAAAAAAAAAAAGCTTAAGCAAAGATTGTATTTTATTTCAACAAGCAATGCTGAACGCCCCTCGTTTGTGATCATTTGTTTCTAACAGAACAGTAAAAGAGTTTTTTGGACCCTGATTGTGATTATAGTTAGGCTGCATTTATTGCTAGTGCCACCTCAGAGACAAGGTGCTAAATAACCAAATTGTGATGAGTTTGTTTCTTCACAATTCCCCACAGTAATGCCAAATGGTATTTCAACAGAATTAGAAAGAAAAGTCTTTCAGGAGCCTTAAGAAGAAGAAAAGAAAATAAACCCTAGACTGAAGGACATAAACATTGTCACATTTCACAAGGCAGCAAACAATTCAGCTATTCTGGGGGTTCTTTATAATAATTGTGAATGTATTCCTACCACCCCTCACCCGCCGCACACACACCCAACTTCACAATGAGCCCAAAATCGTTGCCATTTTTGGCTGATCAAAATCCATACAGTTGACGGCAGCATAACAGATGCTGAATTCAGGTACAGTCTTTGTGGCGTTGCTAGCTTCTAGTTAAGAGTTCTGCAAGTTTACACACATTCAGCACATCACATGCACACACTATCAATGCCAGTGAAGTTCTCATGGAAGCAACATGATTTTGGTAAAATGTCCACCTTTTTGTCTCAATTTACATACAGAGAGCAAGCAACAAAATGTAAAAGCAAACAAGAGTTTAAAGAAAAGAAATAATTTCTACCAATCTAAGCACTTTCATTACAGTTCATGGGCTCAGTGAAGAACCCCAAAAGATGCAATTCTAGGGTGATCCACTTGAATCTTTCTATGTTGACATGCAATGATGTCCACCAACTAACTGGAGATTTGTTTTTTTTCTGGGTGAATAAAGAAGAAGTCTTTTACCAGTAGTATGAATGGGTAATGGTGACTTGAACCTTTATTTACCATCACAAATGCCAATGAAAAATGACAAAAATTTCAAATTTGTTTAAAAAACAGACTTTGTGTGACTCAAGCATCTGCCTGGTCTTCAGGGCTACAGTCCATATACAGGGAGTAAATACAGTTTGGCAAAATGGAAAAATGAACCATCTGTCTGAGTTGGCCATTTTCCTTTTCCTCCACTTTGAGGAGAAACACACACACAAAAAAACCACAAATATCCTTTAGTTTTACCATTCTCCCCTTAAAAGTGACAATAAATTAAAGAGGACCTTGAAGAAATCTGCTTAAAAGACTGTTTGTGTCTATGTATATATTTATATATATTTATATATCTCTATATGTGGTTTGAAATGATAGTGTCCAGTTCTGAAAGTTCAAGAGGGGTAATTCATCATGATGTCTGCATGTCTGTCCCGTGCCTTGGGGAAAGAGGGGTCTTAGAAGGCTCAGACATTGGTCAGGGGTCTTTGTGTTGGCAGGCTGGGTGGTGATGAGGATTTTAAGGTCCATTGTTACGCCTTGCCTTCCTCTACTTTTACAGCCTGGGGTTTTATGGCTCCAGTGCGTGCTGGTTTGGCTTGCCCTGTGGAGGGTAAGGGCTCCTGGAGTTTGCTGGTCATGCCCCCGGATGTTGTTTTGCCCTCACCCACCGCTTTCCGCACTTCTCGTATGATTTTGTTCTGCACAAAGACAACATTACTAAGACTTACAGCTACAGCTGGCAAGCTACACATACATGCAGCAAAAAAAACACACACTTGTCAGTAACCTATTGGTTACACTACTGGTTCAGTTTTATTAATAACAGTGTCATTAAGTCATAACTATTTATGCCTTCAGAATTCTGCTTCATTTAGCAAAAACAAACTAACAAAAAACAACTTTTAACTCTACAGAAAGAATGATTCTGTCTCTTTACTGAAATATTTTTCAGCTTAAACTATCACACAACTTCTATCATAACACTGATTATGCTGCAGTCAAAATTATACAATTTCATAGTTCAGTACAGTTCACACTACAGACAAATGATTACTATAAACAGTATTAATTGTAGTAATTCTACTGTGCCAGATAAATCACTAAAATGAATTCAAAAATGTAATTTTTGAAAGTCAAAACACACAAAACAATACATAAATAATGCAAATAGAGAAAAGAAAATAT
This sequence comes from Ctenopoma multispine, assembly GCA_034779795.1. Taxonomy (NCBI): domain Eukaryota; kingdom Metazoa; phylum Chordata; class Actinopteri; order Anabantiformes; family Anabantidae; genus Ctenopoma; species Ctenopoma multispine. The sequence goes on from JAUYWH010000004.1 coordinate 7,045,320, forward strand.
ATTAAATTAAATTACCTATATTTACAGTGGGTGGCTCACCTTCATGCCATCCTCTGGCCCTTTGACAGGGGGCTCAGGGGCAGAGGGAGGGGTAGAATGGGGAGGGTCGCGGCCAGGATTGGGATAAGGGGGGGAGCGGATGATGACAGGCTTGTTGACCTGCATGATTGGTCTCTGAATAGGGTTGGGGAAAGGGCCTGTGGTGGGGGGCCGCATGTGCATCACCATGCTGCCCTGAGTAGGTGGGACCTGTTTGTCACGGAAGAGGAGTAGGGGAGGAATAAATAAAGGAGGTGGGAAATGAAAACACAATTAGCATGATAGTACTAATTGGTTTAAGGCATTTTAAAATTCAGCCACAATTTGTTCTCCAATTGCATCCTATCAACCTTTTTGTATTGTGTACATACCAACAGATGACGCTTTTGTAGTGATTTAACCAATCATGAGTAAGAGACTTTTTTTTGAAGTAACCCATAAATTTTGATGATCAGTTTAAGCACCTTTTGACAGAAGCTTTTACACTTTAGCACAGCACCAAATTTTCCAGCTTTAGGTGTTGAAGGTGGAAACGTCTCTCATTGGCCAAATTTCAAAACACTAATTGAGTGTTAAAGTAAATATATAAAAACAAATGTGTGAAAAGGCATTACCTGTTGAGTAAAATGTGTAGGCAGAGGGCCTACAGGGCCACCAGGACCAGAGGGCTTCCCGCTGGGACTGGCAGACCCAGGCCTGATAAGGAGAGGAAAGGTAGAAAATAAAGTTAATGTTACAAACCATCTCCTCAAATATGCTTCATGATCTGCCATATTTCACTTGTTGACGGTACAAAACTGCATAAGGAATGTGAATTTTCTCCTCACCTATAGGACCCACTGGATATGCCTGGGGAGTGGTTAGGTTTCTCAGAGAACTGGAAGCCTTTTATTTCCATCTGCGAGCCCTGTGAATAAGTCAAATGAGGGGGAGGGGGGGGGGGGGAGCATTTTCTTTTTACATGTGGCAATTATACAGATTTGTCTACACTTCATGTGCAATCAAACATATGAACACAATATGTTTTTTTTTTGCAAAGTAACAAAGTCACACCTCTCGGCTGCCAGCCATGACGGCTGCCTGGGAGCCAGGTGGCAGCATTCGGCGTGGAGCTCCGACTGACAGGTTCTGTCCCTGCTGCAGCTGGATGGACTGTGGGAGGATGAGATGTTGTTGTGCTGAGCCATAGCGCAGCTGAGAACCAGGCAGGGGCATGGTCACCTAGTAAAAATAAGGTCAAGCAATAGTGTTATTATATTGTGTTTACAAGTTTACATGGTTGAATAACATGAACATTCTTTACAACTGAAAACGCAGTCACCTGGATGAGCTGAGAATCTATTAACTGGGAAGAACCCATACCAGGCCCCTGATTCATCTGGCTGTCATAGACTAGCTGCTGGCTACCATTCATTGGCTGGTAGTGTGAGCCTGACTGGGGCTTGACCATATCTGAGGGCTGCATGCCAGGGAAAGCAGAATAGGGCCCTTTGAGAGGGGCCCCGCCTGACAGCACCATGGGGCTGGGCTGCATGTAAACCTGGGACCTGACAAGAGGGCAGAGCAACAGGATAAGCCAAAGGAAAACATCAACTTCAGTAGAAATTCAATAAAAAAACTGAAGAGGCAGTACCTGAAGGGGGGGATAGAGTTGAACATATCTTGGGATTGGGAAACAGGTAGACCTCCCCGGAGCCCCAACTGAGCCTGAGCCTGAAGTGATGTGTGTAAAGAGATGGGAATCTGCTGGGGTGCAGTTGCCTGAGACAAACAAATGTAACATCATGACAATTCTGCAACCACACAAACAAGCATGTCTGTGTGTATGTTTGCTATATCTTTCTACCTGTTGGTAGGTCTGCTGCTGGGTCATGGTGGGAGGTACAAGGCGTGGCTGGCTTGGAAAGACGTGACCATCCAGATACAACGGTGGAATATGACTACCTACAGAAGGGACAGGAAACAACAAGCATTCACAGTCTCTCCTAGAAGATTAAACTCATCATACAGAGAAAATGATATGCAGTTTTACCTTGCATGGACATGGAAGGTGCTACTGATGCCACAGGCATCGGAGGCATGGAAACTCCTCCAAAAGAACTGTAGCTGACACCACTGGTTGAGCCAGCACTGCAGGGAGGCTGAGCACCTGAGGCACCACCACCAGGAGAGCCCTGCTCAGGAAGGGACTGAGAGTTCTCCCAGGCTTTGCGTGCCGATTCCATCTAAAGAAACGTTTAAATACATGATTTAATAATGCGGTTAAATATTTGACATATAAAATTGTAAACATAAAATCCGATATGTTTTCACCATAAAATAAAGGGCTGTATAGCAGGAAATGTTTTTATTTTATTTTTTGTTTAATAAATGTATGAAAATATGCAGCCTGTATGTAATTGTAAGTATTATACCTTTAGAGTAAGGTCAGCACTTGGAAAGGAGATGGGATTGAGGTTAATGCCAGGCTGCAAATGGTTGGAACGCAGCATGGGAATACTCTGATTGAGAGCAGTCTGTTTAAAAACAAAAGGTCATTATCACTGACTGATTTTAGTTATAATAATACACATCAGCTCAAATTTTGAAGCACTACAAAAGTGCAGACAAAAACTCACATTTGTGTTAAGTGCATCCTGAAGCTTGTTGACGGGATTAGATGCGGGCACAGGTGTGGAGCCCGGTGGTAGGCTGAAATCAGAGTCTTTGGCACTGACACCAAACTCAATAGGTGGCACAGGAAGCACAGCGTCCACATGGAGGTCCACACCATTGACTGGTGTGATTGGACCACCTTCCAGCCGATCAACGCCTTCTGAGCCCTTGCGGTGCTTTAGAGAACGTTCATTTCCGATTGGCCCTGGCTTGTGCTGTTCTTTACTCTGCTCTGGGCCAGCATCTGAGTCCTGGGCAAAAAGGAAAAGGCATTAATTATTTCTGTTTCCCAAAATAATCCAATATTGTTAAAACTCATTTGTTATTTCACAATAATTAAGCTGAAGTGAAAAATTTTAAAATAAATAAATATGGCAGTATCAACAAATAACTGCATGGTACTACCTCAGAATTGGGCTCACTCCCAGTGTAAGACACCTGTTTTGTCCATGAGTCTCCCCCTGAAGACTGCACTGAAAGAGCTGAAAAAGAGAAATGAGTGCCATTACTGACGAATCAATGTGTGACATTTTAACATTTCCACTGACAGAAACATCTGAAACTGTCAATACGTTCTCAAACATACATATAAACCTGGAAATGCTTTTACATTCCTTCACATATCATTTTCACAAGAATGGGCCGCAAGAACTGGATGACAAGCCAGTGTGACGGTGACCCTGACCCTCTGACCACTTGCCACCAAAATTTAATTCATCAGAGTCCAAGTTTACAGTTGGGGCTGATATCCTGCTCACAAGAATTGGGTGGTCGTATGGAGGCAATTGCCATCACAGACACAGAAAAAAAGGTAAAAAAACATCACAAACATCTCTCATATTTGACAATTCCATCAAGTGATGACAAAGCCATACTCTGATACATGGAATAATGCTCCATGCCATAACAAATTCCAATTTGTTTTCTACTTGACAAAAAGTTGGGCCTGCTTATTACCTGAGCTGTTGGTCTCCCAGATTTCAGTTCCCAGGTTGTTGGAAGAAATTGCCTCCTCAGGTTGTTCTATGCTCATGCTTCCTTGCTTTTTGGCAAAGCGTGGTGGCATCTTGGATTGAATTGGCCTGCTTTTTACTGTCACCTAACATGGGAAACAATGAGAACCTTAATCTACAGACTTTCTGTTCATAGTTGGCATGATTACAGAGCACATGGATTGAGCATATGTTTCACTTACAGCAGCTCCCTGTTCCTTCCTCCTTCGCTCATCTTCCTGTGGGCGTCTTTGCTTTTTGGACAAGGTATCCTGGTATGCATCTGGATTTGAAACTGGTCCCCCTGTGTCCCCCTCAACTAGAAAACACACATGTTGTCAGTGCGGAAGGTAGCAGTAAAAAATGGCCCAGGATTTTTTTCATTTCAACAACATGATTAAATTAACAAATTAAAAAAAACTAACTCACTTGGGTAACTGCTGAGCTCATATTGGGAGAGAGATTCAACCATCTCTGTCTTCACAGGTCCGGGCTTCATCTCCTTTTCTAGTTTCTTCCCTGAGGGATCACTGGACTCTCTCTCCTCTGGCTGTTCTATGCTGTAGACAGGGCCATGCTCATCTGGGCTCCTGCTAAAATTACAAAAAGGGTGAACAAAGGGATTCAACGCAAAAAACATAATGACTTCACATTCAAGATGAGGAGGGCTGCCATGGAAAATCTACAGTGCTGAAAATCATTAACCAATCCTCCAGTCAGGCACAGGCACCACTGCCAAATTCTTCAAATCACAGAAACACAGCTAAATCCTCACCAGGAGAGAATGCATGGCGAGAACTGCTCAGCGCATCAGATTTCAACAGCTGGGAAAACGGGTATCATCAGGTATATAATATAGAATTTTTTTAGGCCTGGGACAATGTGTCGATGTAGCCCATTAACTACATACGCTGTTCAAATGTATTCAAGCATCACATTTATATTTATCCCAAATGATGGCAGCTCCCACTCCCTGCCATGCTGTAAATGCATCTTTATGCCAAAAGCCTGAACAGTATGTTCAAAATGGATTATTTAAACAGAGACCTAATGAAACCCGTAACCTGTGCTTTGTAAAACTGAAATGACCTAAGATTACCACAGAACTGCTAAGTGCCAGCATCTAACAACAAAACAGTGAGTTGTCTGATTGTTGGTTGGTATCAATCAGATAATTGTTTTTTCCCTCTTTTTGCATCATAAAAAAACAACAATTTAACAGTTACAAATTTTTTTCAAAATGTAAATGCTTGTGAAACATGGACACCCTTCATTGTTTCATCCCTGAAGGCCATACTAGTGCTACTGCAAAAAGAAATGGTCATGCTGCATGTACTCCTATGCGCACTGGACCACTAATGGCAACACCTGTTTCTAGTGTCTTTGTAAGTTTTAATCAGTTTGTTTATACGAATTAATGACATCCAGAATTAAGTAAATATAGGTCAAAACATTGTAAGAAGATAGCAAATTTGTGTTTGTTTCTAAACTAAAACTAAAGGTGAAATAAGAAAATAGAGCATAACTATAATTCCCAAGCTTGTACTGAGAATTCTTCAATGCCAGTAACAGTAAGTATAAATACAAGACAGGACAGTGTATAAGAACTTCAAGTTTGTTCCACTATTGACCTCACCTTTTACATGAATTTCCTCCATTCTGCCAACTGTCACTTCTGTTAGAGGAGGTGTTGGGAGGATTATCAGGCGTACGTGTCATTTTGCCTGCTTCAAGCAGTGATGGCTCTCCTTTTCTGTTTTGCCGTTCCACCAGTGGTCTCTGGCTAGAGAAGCTTCGCTTGGAAAGTTCCCTCTTCTCACTAGAACTTGGTTCACTATGGCCCGAGTCAGAGGGAACATCACCATGTCCCTGTGTAGCTGCACCTCCACTTCCACCTCGCTTCTCTCTCCAGTCACCAAAGTCACTGTTGTCTGATCCCGTCTCCCATTCTTCTGGTTGTCCATGCTGGCTAGAACGTCCCCCAGGGTAGTGACCACTGGGCCAGTTGTCTTCCCCATTACCTTTAGGGCGACCAGGCCAGGGATTTGAAAAGTCTCCATTTATGTATTCTTCACTTGTCCACTGGTTTGAACCAGGTTCACGTTCTTGTTGTAGACGACGAAATCGCGGAGGCTTGTCTTGACGGGGTGGGCGCCGTCTCCTTAATGTCTGCCTGTCAGGGACGTCGTTGTCAAAGTAGTACTCTCCTTCACGGTCTTCGGTGCCATTTTCCATGAAAGAGCCACTAAATTTAGGAGTGTACTTCGGGGCCTCCCGGTCAATAGGTGGTCTGCGTGAGTAAGTAGTCTCAGCTCCAGGACCATAACCATTTTCTTGCAAGGCAGCACCTCCACTGCTACTGAACTGGGGCCCACGGCCTCTCCATGTAGACATGTCCCTGGGGCCTCCAAAGCCTCGGCTGTAACTTCCAGTGGAGTTCAGTCTGGGAGGGAGCATGCGACCTCCAAAGCCCCTGCTGCTCTTGGCCTTTTCTCTGGAATCTGTGGCCACCTGGTCATCTGTATAAACTTTGTTGGACCGCCAAGAGTCTCGATCAGCTTTGCGGACTTCTCCAGACTCTGTATAACTTTCTCCATTTTCAGATCCCTTCTGGCGGCGCCTCTTGGGCAGTTCCTCATACTCAGAGGCTTCGCTCAACGTTTCACTGACATTTCGCCTCCGTGGTTTGCCCCTCTGGAACTCCTCCACCTTGACTAAATCTCTTGGCGGCCCTCGGCCTCTGCCTGTACGCTGAGTGCCATTGCTGTTATTATAAGCCCCTCTGAGGTTGTCACCTCCTCTGCCACCACGAGTTCCACCTCTAGAGCTGAATTCCCTAAAGCCGCGACTGCGGCCCCTACCTGTTCCCCTGACTGCACCAAAGGCCTGTTCTTCATCGATGAAGATCCAGTTATTGCGCCGTGGTGCCTGGAGTTCTCGATTTTCCTGGCCATCTCTAGATGACTGGCTCTTGCCACTGTCCCAGGTGCTGTCTTTGGGACAGTCATCACTGTGCGTACTCAAAGGCCTTTCTGTTTTGGTGGGAGCTGGTGACTGACGTCTCTCTTCAGGTTGTTTCTCAACAACAGGTGAGACTGAACGCCTAGTGCTAGCAGGCAGGTTATCTTTCTTCAAGTCATAAACATTAGTAAGGACTTCCTTCTCCAGACGGTAGGGGACAGGCTTCTCCTCAGGCTCAGGTTTAGGCTTCTCATTCTCCTTGTCATCAACTTTAAGAGCCTTGAGAACGGGTTTCTTAATGGGCCCTGTTCTGCGAGTCAGGGTGCGCCCACTGGTCTCAGATGGCTGACTGACACTACTACTGGAACTGGAGCTAGCTTCAGACCACTGGTTTTGAGTACTAGTGAGACCTCCATCTTGTTTTAGACCTCCATCTCTTTTCCAATTATCCTTGGAGCTATCTAGCATTGAATCATGAGATTCAGGGCTATCTTTCAGGTCTGTATAATTCTGGGAGTGGTTCTGAGCAGTGGTCAGCAAGCCTTGGTCGTGGTGTTCTCTGTCTGGACCTCGACTCTGGTAAGCATGATGAGGGAGATCATCTTGAGGGTGGGTCAAGCACTCATTGAGCCTTTCTTCGTAGGAATCCTGTTGAGAGGCCATATCACTCCTGTGAGGAAAAAAAAAAAAAAGACACAATGAGTCAAAGAACGACAAACAAAGCAAAACTGTAAAAATTACAGACACAATAAATGACCTGTCCTCTGGTTGGCCACTGTCTGAGCTTTCATGCTGTCTCTGGTAAGGTGGAGTGAAGCTGCGCAAGGGGTAGCCATCTTGGTTCCACATAGGGTAAGGCTCAGTGGAAGGGGCTCTTCTTTCCTGGTGCAGGTTGGGATGGCATCCCTCATCAGAACCAGGACTATTCAAATGGTCTTGATTCATCATTGGTTTTATCATTCCTGCTGAAAAGAATTAGTGATACAATTTTGGAGAGAAAATAAAGACCCAGAGGTAACTGTCAGATTTCAGACTAAAAGGTATGTGCTCATTTTCTAGAGTTATTGTTACCTGAAGAGTGGACCGCACCAGGGTAGTAGTCCACAGGAGATCGCCCTTGGGTCATGCGAGGATCCATGAAAGGTGGCATCATCATCCAGCGAGGGTCAAACCCAAGCACGTGTGGTGGATAATAGCCTCTCTGGCCATGACTTGAGCCAGATGGGGGTGGGTGACCTGACTGCTGCCAATGTTGCATCTTGTATACTTGTTCCTATGAAGAATACAATAAAGTTCAGTTTTAACATCCTGTGTAAAAACAACTTCTGAAGTATGCATACACTGGGTGTGCAAGTGCTGTTTTGAATGACTGTGCGAGTCTATCATTTTATACAACATGTGTCAAAATTAACCATCGTCTTGTCATGAGGTGAAACTGTTTGTTTAGAGAAAACTTTGGTTACAGAAAAACTGCAAAACAACCATGCTTAATGTACAGAGAACTGTGGCTGTACATAATATAATTCAAGAAAAGAGACCAATATGTAATTCTGTGTTTTACCCTTACTCAACAACAGCGATCCCCAGTGAAGAAAAAAAAAAGCCAAAGATTGCACATTTCTAATGGAAGGTCATAGCAGGAAAGCATCGTAAGAAAAGCATTTTTGTTCCTAATAACATTAATGGATTAAATGTCCCACAGTGTGACAATGAGCCCCTCTTCCTTACTGCCTTTCCATGGTAGCATGCTGACGAACCTGCTTCCATGAACTCTTGACAGCCACAAGTCTCAGAAAAGCTGGCTCTCACCTGCTGCTGGTGATGCTGGGGCTGCTTTTGAAAGCGGGGTGGGATAGGTTTGGAGGAAGGACGTCCAGTATAGTCTCCTGAGGGGGATGAGGGTTCTTGGCCCTCATCCTCACTGGTACGGTAGGTAGAGAAACCAGGTTCATCACAGTAACTGTGGCCAGGAGAGCTGTCTGGAGGACACTCACTTCCATCTAGAAACCGTTTGAGCAGAAAACATGATTAGAATTTCTTTAAAGCTGGAATAGTGTTTATGTATAAAATCATGTTTTTACCTTTTGTGCTATATTGCCAGTTTTCATGGTGGCTTTTACTTAATTCTCTGTTTGGAGACAGAGGAACTTCTTTACCCTCTCCCTCCTTTTGGCACTCCTCTATCCTTGATGTCTGCCTTTCAGTCTTGCCAAACTTTTCATCCAGCTTTTTGAGTTTTTCAGCACAGGCAGCCAGCCGTTCCTCACGAGCACGCCTCTCCTCCTCTTCCCGGCGTCGGCGGGCTCTCTCAACCGCCTCTGAGAGCTCAGGTGACACATATTTTGCCCTAGCAGGAGCCTGAGTCTGAGACTGGCGCTGGTGATCTTCCTGGTCAGCCTGTGGCTCACCTTGGCTCTTCTGCTGAGCCTAGAAATAGAACAGAGGCAAGTTCAATGGGATGGGCACTATTCATTTATGTAATGTGCTTCCTTTTGAAAACAGAGGACCTCAAATATAAATACGTTTTTTGTTTGCTTCTAATGAGTATTTCATTTACCTAACAAACCAAATGTTCCTTATAATAGAGACCAGTGAACAAAAAGACTTTTTAAAAGATCTTTGCACTGACTACTTAAATAACTAACCACAACAGTCGATTTAACATTTGCTTTCCTCTAAATTGTAGAAATGTTGAAAAGGAGAGCGAAAAAAAGCAAGTAAGCACTTTAGATCATTAGTCCTTAAGGTCGCCATAAATTCTTAGTGTGCCAAGTCCACTGGATTTAATTGTCTGATAACCAGAATAGTGTTTATAACCATTATAATTCACACATTACCATCTAAAAAATAAAACACTGTAAAACCGGCACATAGTCTGTATTTCTATTATACATATCGCATCCTGTTCAATTGCCAAGTGAAAAGTAGTCAGACACAAATCACTATGGTTACTGCAAGGTCGTCTCTCCCAATTCACAATGACAGTCTCACTCAAGGGTGTGTGAAGGCACATTGCAATTTATATGCTCTGTCGTGCTGCTTTTTCTTCCACAGTCAGAAGGATTACAGAATGAAACGTGTTTTAACAGTAAGTAACATCATAATATATATAACTAGAAAGTTCCTGGGGAAACTTTGAAGGTGCCTGCCACCTTGCGCCCGTGAACCTTAAACCCATCACGCCAA
>JAUYWH010000004.1:7055252-7110454 GCA_034779795.1 Ctenopoma multispine
AGCACACATGCCGGGACCGACCCGGTCGATTTGATGTATATTTTGTGTGGGTTCTCTCTCCCGTTCGAGCCGCATTCCGGTTGACGGAAGAAAAAGATATAAATAAATAAAGAGACCCGTTTAGAGGTGGATAACAATATGTGCCTCCATTCATTTCAATGGCAGGCACCAGTAAGGTCATCTAAGTAAGTAACCTCAAAAGAGGAAGATCAAAGTGGAAAAAACACATCATAGTGCAGTGTAGTTACCTGAGTGTCCACAGAGAGGTATCTCCCGCTGGTCTTCCTGGGAGGCTCATGATGGTGATGTTGGTAGGAATAATTTTCCTCAGAGGGATCCTGGGGGTAAGATGGCTCGCCTGAACTCAGGGAGGATTGGCAGTCACGGTGGTTTTCTCTCTCCCTCTCCCATTCAGTCCTGGGAAGTAACAAATAAAATATTACAAAGAAACCTTTACATACACAACTGTGATACTGGGTATTTTACTTTAAGAGCATTTCAACTTGTAATGAGCTATGAGTAAAGAGATCATACCAAAGTTTGTTTTTATCGTTGGACAAGTGTTCTTCTTCATCATCACTGAACTTGAGCTTCTCACTATAATCAACTTCTTCATGGAGTCCTGAAAAACAGACAATTATATGTAAAAGTGATGTGGGATATAGAGCACTGACATGTTACTAACAAGACTAATTGTATAATACATTTAGTATTTATACAAAGTGGAGTTAAATGAGTAATACAACTTATCTCAACTCAAACCAAGGCTGCAAACAATACTACCTGTGCCATCTCAAAGTGTTTCAAATTTCATAACACTTAAAATCAAAAGTGTAGATTTAGATGTCTAAATTAAACATAGTCTTGTCATGAAGTGAATCTGTTGCCGTTTAGTTGGTCACTAAAAGAGTGGGATGAAGTCAATTACACAAGTCTACAAAATACTGACCAGCCCATCCATCCTCACAGTCATTGTCAAGCTCATCCAGATCCTTCAGGTCTTCCGGATTAATGATGGCTGGACGCAGTGGTCTGTCACCAGGCCTGCGAATGGGCTGAGAGGAGAGTCGTGGAGGAGCACGGACAAACCGGTTCTCTCTTCTCACATCACCGCTGCAATCAAAGATAGTAAAGAAGACAATTAGCCATTACCAGAAGTCACAAACCCTTCTTAATATTTGTAACTGCTCTCATACTGTACTTACTTGGCCAGTTCAGGTTTGGCATAGTTCTGTCTAAAGGTGGGTTTGCTGTCAAACCGGGCCGGGGCTGATACAGTGGTCGGAACATGTTCTGTACCTGAAGCTTCGCGTGTCTCTTTAGAGCACATCTGAGAATAGCAGAATAGGCCAACGTGTTCATATCAAAAATAGTTAATTCAATTATTTTAGTAGTTGACTATATTCAAAAAGTGAAAAGTCATAAGAGCACTTACAAAAGCAGGCAACATATCATGGTAGACAGCAGTGGAAGTATGGTGAAGCTGGTACTGCAGAGCAGTAGGGACGGTTGTTCTGCGGACAGGCTGGGCGGGACGCAGGGAAGGCTCCTTTTGGTCAAGGCCCGGTGACTGAACCGTCACTGCACTTAAAGAGGGGGTGCCAGTGACAGAGGGAGGGTGAGATGAGGCTGGAGGGGTGCCAGACTCACCCAGGGCAGTGAGCTTACCCTCAGGATCTGCAGGCAGGCCAAGGGTCAGGGACGAGGGTTGAAGGTTCCTGCCACCACCTTCCCTCCAGCTTGTCACATCTTAAATTAGGGAGGAGGAGAACTTGACAAATGACAAATTCTACAGGGACTTAATTGAAAAATATAAAAATTTCAAAGTTTCCAATGTCTGTAATTAATTGCATTAATAATAACCATAATTGTCTGTACAAATGTTTACTGCCATTCCACCTTGAGAGATCTCAGCATGTGACAGAGTAAACTGCTGTCTCCCTCTTATTGTCGTAATTAGTTCTTTTATTTTAATGCAGACAACTTAATAATTTGCTTTCTAGCACACATTAGTTTATCTATGACACAGACAGCTAAGACTTACTCTGGGGGCGGAGGCTTGGTCCGGGCCCATACGACGGATCGAAGCCGCTTCTTTCCTTGCCAGCCCTGTCCTGTTCTCCAGCTGCCTTTAGCGTGGGAAATTCCTCGTGAGAGAAGGGCTGAAGTCGGTTTGAGGCCCTTGAACCTGATTGTGTTATTGTAAGGAAAATACACAAAGGAAGATGTTTGACTCATGGAAACAGAAGAGTAGTACACTAACTGATAAAATTATTCACCATAGCATACATTTAATGATAAATGTGAAATGACTCACCATCTTGCTCTACTGCCTTTCCATTTAGCTGGGCCCATTGCTTTGGTCCACCTGTGTTTGTGTTCTGTGAAATTCAAGAAAACCAAGGTCAGTTAAATATCTGCATCTTACTTTGTGAATCTAATAAGTGACAAAATATTAAATAAAATATTCTTACAGGTATAAACAGGAAAATAAAATGTCAATTTGAACATAAACAGTGCAGTAAAAAGGTATTTGCCCCCTTCCTGTTTTGTTTTTTGTATATTTGTTATACTTTAATGACTCAAGCTGCTTCCAAAGGAGGCACAACAAGTTTTTAAGTTTAGGGGGCAATTACTTTTCACATGGTTTGGAATTTTCTTTTCCTTTTGAATAAATCATCATTTAAAAACTGCATTTTATATTAACTCGGGTTATCTTTGTGTAACAATACAATTTCTTTCATCATCTCAATCGTTCAAGTGTGACTAATATACAAAGAAATCTCTCTCTCAAGGGGGGTAAGTCCTTCACAGCACTTTACATTGTTACATATACACACCTCCTGGTTGGCTACCGGTGAGGGCTTCTGAAGATTGGAGACAGATTTCTGTAAAGCCAGCTGCGGCTGCAACTCCGGCAGCTGTGGTGTTGATGCAATAGAACTACAAACAAGAAAAAAAGAACAGTTTGTTTTGGTACATGTAACTAAAATAAGTCCAGGCATTATGGTTTGAAACAGACTAAACTTCTGCGCTGGTAGGAATCGAGTGACTGTCTCTAATCATAACCCAAAAGTATGAAATGACAGTTTAACTTTAAGTTTAAAGATTATGTTCTGTCCTGTAGGAGCCCTTTAAGGAGACCCCTCTCATGATGCTCCTCCACTGCACCCAGTTTAGCTAACTGTTAACTTTCAGTACCTTACTGCCTTACCACTTTGTTTCAAAACACAAACAGAAAGGATGTCAGAAAGCCATTCTACTGCAAAAATTTGAAAAAAATAGTTGTAACATAGCTTATGACTTTTAACAGTGATTAGTTGAGAGGGAAGCACTGACAATAAATAACCTGTTAATTGTTAATAATTTGTAAAATACAATATAATGTTAAGTGTTGACCACTGACATATTGTTGTCATAACCTTTGATTAGAAATGACAAAAATTACACTCCCATCTGTCAGTATTTAACAATTATCCTTCACTATTTAAAAACTGTCCAACTGAAACCTAAAGTATTGAAAACAACAATGCTGCATAGGTGTTGTTTTTGAACATTAGATCACACGAAACATGCTGTATTCATTGTAGGGTAGTAAATAACTTTGTTAATAAATAAGCTCCGCAATCTTTGCTATGTCTCCGCAATGTCCTGGTTCTATACATGAGAGTTACTTTTTGTGCCGTTTACTTTAGCTAATGTTAGTGCAGCTGAGGGAACATCTGTACATTTCAGGCCAGTGCTGCACCAACATTTGGTCCATTACACTGGTAAAAGATTTAAAGCAGGGGATGCCACTCAAATCCTGAATGCTAGCACCAGAGATCTAGCAGTCGTCTTCACCCAGCTCCAGCTTGGAGGCTGGCAGCACTACAACTTTCAGTCTAGTGTTCATCAACAATTCCACAGTAGCACAGAAACCACCACACACACCCTCTGTATTATTTGGTAATATTCACTTTAATCAATTATGGTGATCAATTATTTAATGATTACTGACTAATAGGGCCATTACCTCTTTTGATCGGGTTGTTCCTGCTTGTTTGCCCATCCTGTACCGTCTTTGGGCACAATAATCACGTTGGGATCGTTTCCTTTGTTTTCAGACTTCAAGCTTGGCAGGTGAGCAGGTGGGGGCATGCGCCGGGCTGTGGCCACTTTGCCAAGACTCTGCAAGCCATGTCGCGGAACTACTGTAAGAGCAAGCAGGTAGTTATGGCAAGGGCCTGATATCGAAAGGACTAAAAAAGGACAAGACATGTAAATAAGAGAAGATAAACCAATTTCACCTGTGTTTTTCTGAGTTTCTATTGATTTTCCCTTGTACTTGTCAAATAGGCTGAGTGAGGAATACTTGCTTTTCCCATCCTTGGACTTGGTTATTTGCCCCAAACGATCGGACATTGCGATGTAATGTCATCGAGTATGAATATTTTTCTTTGCGCCTCTTCCCAGTGCCTTCTGATTCTACAAAGACATTTACAAACAATTATTTAATTTTAACCACATGAGTAATCAACATATAGCTTGTATTATAGAAAAAAAGATTGTAGAATGGGGTCTTTTGGGTGGCAGTAAGTCACAGCAGCTCCTCTCTTTGTTAATAGTTGGTAGTTTATTTGTGTTTGATACTGATCTACTACTGTTTACCATGATTGGAATAACGATAGACAGCTAAGTTACTCCGGACATCATGACATACTATTACTACTATTTCACAATTTCAAGGCTTTGAGCATTACAAAAAATTCCACTTGTCTTCATCATACTGAGACTGCAGAATTACTTTCCCAACATTCCCTGTGCTGAGCTCTCTTTAGAACTTTTCAACTTTTTGTCTCCTTCCATAAGCTATGCTTGGTCTGAAAATTACAGTGGAAAGCAAATTAAAGAAAATAAAACTTTATAATACCAGTTGCAACCGGGGCTGTACATTATGTTGTGAACATGCCAAAATATTGTTCAATCAGATTCATAGAAAGGGTAAAAATACGGTTGAATATCTGTTATGGTTACTGTCTAACTATGTCGTTGTAAAAGGGCAGACACATTTATGTCAGTGGCTAGAGGGGTGCTATGTGTAATTTTGTAAATGTGTTCATGTGCAACTCTAAACAACTCTAAAATAAAATACAGTAGTTAAACACCGGTTATCACTCCTTAGTAGCACATTTGATATCAAGGGGAAAAATGTGATTTTCTTCCCATTAGCATCTGCTATGGAACTTTACTTCAACTTGTTTTTTCTGTATTGTGACCTGAGAGAGATAAGGACACCATGACATCCAAAGTGCCCTTCAAGTGGCAGCTCTTCATAGAGTACTAGTGGCATTTTGTACCTTACAATTAGCACTTCCTTGCAGTTTTCAAAATTCATGTTATGAATTGTGTCAGAAATCCTTGAAACGTGAACTGAATTTGTTCTGCCACCATCCATCACAAATAACATGAATAAGATAATAAATAAGTACATATAAATATATACAGTTAGTGTAAAAATACTAAATATTTTGATGTAGTTTTACATCTATAACTTGCATCCCTAATGTGAATTATCTTAAGCATTACTAATTTGTCTTCTGTGTTTTTCCAACTATATTTGTTCTATGCTTTGAATGCCACAAAAGAAATGTGGCACAGCATCAGCAGGAGATATCTCGAAACATTTCCTGCATCTATCTGTACTCAAACGGTAAAGGAGGCATGTTTTTTTATATGTTTGGCAGACGTGTTCAAACACTTAGTTCAATGTTTAGTGTCATCATGCTGCCATGCCAAATATTCCCTCTCTTTCTGTGTTAAAACGCCATTTTCATCTAGTCTTTCCTTACCTATGAGCTACTTCATAGAACCCATGCAAAAATGGCTTGGACACTCATATGTTTTAGAAAGAACCATGGTCACTGTGTTTGACTTATTTAGCTATGACCCATTTCCCATTCGACAAAAGTTAACACGCAGGAATAACCAAACATGCTCAAACGTCTGATGCAAACTACAGAAATAAAACAATGGAGATTCACAAAATGCAAATACATTTTCAGATTTATTTCTTTGTATTATTTACAGTGGTATCTGCTACAATAATCATAAAGGCAGAATAGATGCTAGAAAGCTCAATAAACGTGTTATTTTTAAGAAATCATATTATTATCGTCAGTGAAATGATCAAATGCATACCACGACATGTGGTTTACTGTTGTGATGCATGGCCCAACACGTTAAACACGTTCAGCGACATGCCCTCACATATTTACAATGATAGTTTGATCGCAAACAAAATAATAACGCAATGCAGAAATTGCTTCTAAAAATGACATTTTCGTCCCTAAGCAAGGACCAAACAACCCCTGAATACTTAAAACACTGATTTATTCAAACAAATATTAGCGATTCAATTAAATAACGTTACAACCCATAAAGTATCAGAGGCCGTTCAATCGCAGCGTACAGGCGTTTGACTTTTTGACTGAGAAAAATATACGTTCATCAAGGTCGATTTAGTTATGCAGTGAAAGCGAAAACACCATTTCGTGCGTTACATATCAGAAATGCTTGAATTTAGCTAAACAAACAAGATAAATCAAATTGGAGAAAGATTTAGTTCAAATCCACTTAGATATCGCAGCTAGTTAACGGTAACAGCTAAGGTTACCCTTGTTAGCCTATGTCTTTACTTTTTTGACTACATATAAAGTCAGACAACTAACGTACGTGTACAATAACATAACGTTAAATTTGTCTAAACCGTGATAACGTTTAGTTTCTCTGAATGTTAATTGTAGTTTCCGTTATCTCACCGAAAGGTAACCCAATGCTAATTTCAGAACATGAAACTGACACCATACATTTCTCTGCAGAAAAACAAAAACACGACCTACTTCAACCAAGAGACAGGACAAGGAAAATCAATATAACACAAGACTAACCCAAAGAAAGCCCAAATTATAACGTAGCGTTAATAATATAACGTTAAAATCAACCGTTAGCATAGCTGCTAGCCATCACTAGTAAAATATGCTAACAGAAAAATGGCTATGTAAACATCAAGTGTTTGTGGTCACAGTCCTGTAGAGCTGGATATCTCATTTTCATAATATCACAGACGACGAAATACCAAAAACACTGGCAAATTATTGCTTTATTTGTATTTAAACAAAAACAAAAGAAAACACCGCCAATCCATAGTTAGCATTAGCTAGCTTCGGCAGTCGCGACTGTTTCGACAACTAGCAGGACGGCAATCCCGATAAACTTCCAGCGTAGTGTTCTGAAAAAAAAACCTGACAGGCCGGGTGGCGGGTCTGAGCATTTTAAATGTGATTAAAATCGCATTTTAACTCAAACACACTGTTTGGTGCAATCCTATTCTAAACACTCAAAAACCAGGCTAATATTTTTCAACCCAACTTGGCTTTCAGAACGGTATGAAGACAGCGATGGGAATGTAGGACAAGGCGATTAAAAATGGCTGCTGCCCAGAACAAAGCAACAATAAAACTGGGCAGCGGAGCAGAAAAGCAAAACTGGAGATTTGACACATGCATCCACATTCATAACTCACCGATTCAACGACTTAGTGTATCTTCTGATCAATGACAGTGATATATTTCCACAAAATGTTGCTTATTCAAAGGATGGATAACGATTGTAAAGCCCAATCTCCGTACGATGAACCGATCGCTATGCTGTTGCTGGGGTCCTACCCGGCCTGAGAATGAACAGGGCAGTGTGTATGCTGGTTCGGCTCCGCTCACTGCGTCATTACGTCACCAAAGGACGTTAGCATGAAGATGCAAACGGCGCCCCTGCTGGCCGACAGATGTCACATGGTGACTGCTCTTAATTAGGGTGTATTGTGATGACTCCTCCTCATGACATAAATTTGTCATATTTCAATACTGAAGTTGTGAATGAAACCAGTATGGATAAAGGATGAATTATGAATCAAATGTTTGTCCCACCAACTCAAACAAAAACGCCACTCACACCAGTAATATGAGGATGAGATCGCAGCAGATGGTAGACATACAACAGTAAGTAAACCTCCTCAGTTCTGAAGGGTTTTGTTTGCCAGTAAGGCTTCCTACAATAAAACAAACTGGAACAAACTGATGGAGGTGTTGTTTTGTGCATGTGTCCATGTGTGTTTTTGCAAATGTGCAAATTTGCAAATGTTTTACCACATGTTTCTGTGGTAAGTTGGAAATAGATTAGAAGCCTTTTATGAGTTTCAAAGGCCATACAGAATCAACCTTTTTTCTTCATTACTGCTCCATTATTGCCCTAATAGTCCTTGAAGTTGACCACAACAACTGTAAAATTCGTTACACTGCCAAAACCTTTGACCGTGATGTACAGGTAGATCTTGTTGTGACTACTATACACAGTATGAAAGCAGAGGTAAAACACATACTCTGAGGCAAACAAAAGGTAGACGGCCCCTACACTAACAGGTATCTGTATACTGACAAAGAAAGACAGGTAATAATCTGTTTAGTATTAAATGCATGTATTGCCTTAAAAAAGAATAAATCTGCATGGTTGAATACATCAAATAAACACAGAAATCTCTTTTCCTGTGTAATCCTGAATGTATCACTTTTCAATTAAGTAGCAGGTTGATCTTTAGTGATGCTTTTGAAGTCTTCAGTTTTAAAGGGAATTCATTTCTAGCATCATATCAAGAGATGTAATTGGTGATGTCTCCCACATTTTTCTTGATGAATCATACTTTCTGATTCCACAAATCTCAGTGGCCCAGCTCCACCTCACTGCCTCTTTGATGTATCTTATTAAAATATTTTGTTTTTGTTTTTGAGAAAGTTCAACTAATTGCACAACAGCTTATTATTTCTGTCAAATCTCATTACATTTGGCTCATTTGGCATATGAAGTAATTAATCAGAATAAGGAAATGTGATTTTTATTTGACTTGCATCCACTTCACTTTGGCTATATGAGATTCTCTTGTAAACTATGATTAATATAGTGCCAAAATAACATTAATTTAATTGTTTCCCCTCTGATAACAATACTAAATTGCAAGTATCACTGAGCATCCCAGTTTTAAATTACAGTATACCCTAGTATCCATCTTATTATTACTGATTCTATTCAAAGTTAAATTTTTAGAAATGATAAATGATATCCTTTATTATTATTATTAAGGTAATTATATTATTACCTTTTAAACTGTTGCTTCTTGTAGCTTTTAATTTGTCTGTTTATTCATTCAGAGTAGTTTCTTACCCATATTTACCTTAGTCTAAGTTACTCAGAAATAAAGCATTTGTATTACTTGTTTTTATGTTAAATTATTTATTTGTTAACAGCTGTCAGACAAAGGTGGTCAAAAAGAAAACATTATCATAACAGTTGACTGTATAGTCAAGCAGATTTCTCTAGAGGGAGCACTTGTCTTAAACTCTGCCAACCATTCATGCAGACTCTCCATATTCATATTATAGAGTTATATATTCTTCAATATTATTTTATAATAAACACAATGCTATAAAGGTTATTGTTAAATTCAGTCTGTACACTGATACTGTTTTGTACTTATTCAGGCCTGAGCAGCTACAGCTGGAAGTTTTTTTGTAATACAACTGACACTTTAACAGAGAAATATAAAAAAGCAGATTCTCTCTGTAATTTCCACTCATGTGACCAGACAGCTGATACTGAACATGTTTCCCTAAGTTCAGAGAATTGTTTTACGTTCAGATTGAATAAAATGACTATTCAGTCAAGGTGATGTTTAAAGGCAACAGCAAAACATTTCTAATACTCTTAAAATGATTAACATTTCATTCATAGGACTGTTCACTCTCATTCTGGCACTTTAAACAGTATATCAACCTCACCAGTTTAGTTCAATTAGTTGTGGTCAAGTTAGTTAGTAGTAGTCTAGTTTCATGGACAGTCACAGATGTTAACACACTCACAGAACTACACAGCTGCAGCATACACAGAGATCAATGCACCAGGATGGTTGTGTTGTCTAATGTCAGCCTTCTTTATATATAACTCAGAGCATGATCCAAACAGAGCCTGAAGACACAACAGTAGGAGTGTGGTGTCTGTTGAGTCAGAGCATGTGGACCCTGCAGAATTAGGCTTGAAAGCGCTATCAGCACTTACACACTTGAATATTTTGGGAACCTGCTTGTATGTTTGTACGGGACTTGATTTTGGCACAAAATCCAACAAACCTGGATTTTGCCAGAAAACTACGACTCTTTAACTCAATACTTGACCAAAATTACAGCTGTTATATACATTTTTTATATATACTTTTATTTTAATGAATGAGTGAATCTTACTCATTTGCAACACCATAAACATTTGGATTAAAAAATAATGGAATAAAAAAGTGGAAATAGAGACATTTGTTTCAAATCCACATAGTATGTATGTCAGCTTCTGATCTCTACAACATGATGATTTCTTATTGCTGAAACCTTAACAAAAAAATATTCAAACCTGAGCCTTTTGACACCCTCCACTATAGAGTTTTCAAAGCTGTTTCTGTTCCTGCTAACTGCTTCAGAGCACACACCACTGCATTAGTGTTGTTTCCTGTCAGATATTCTGTGGCAAGAGTAGTGTGACAGGAAAGTAATGTCAAGTGCCGTGTGAACACACACAGCTGTATTTAGAGTCAGAAGTAGCGTTGCTGTTGCTGAGATAATGCTGCTCAGTATGAAGCACACTCTTCTTCTGTGAAATTGGTAGTTTGCATTTATACTGTATAATTAAATGTAAACTAAAAATGCTTGAAATTTCAAAATGATTTTATCACTGAATAAAAGTAGCAGGAGAAACATCAACTATCACATTGATATTTCTGGCCTCTTCTTTATTCTTTTGCTGGCCATGGTTGTGAAACATGTGATGCTTTACAGTGCATGTGATGTTTGAAACAATCAAGACATTCTCTTGTGGAAATGATCAGATGATTTTTTTATAGGATTCAGCAGATTTTTATCATTTTTTGTTTAATGTTTTTTTTTCTCATTGCAGCTTGGTGAATGTATGACCACACAAACACAAAAGCACCCACATTTTACTGACAGTTCACCTTATTTTATTATTAAGATGGAAAATCAACGTAAAAACATGATACAAACAACAAACTAATTTACATGTCAAACCACATGTCAATGCACTGAAACAGTTCTGCCAATTCATACAATATAACCCCAGCCGGTTTCATTCAGAGGTCAATAAGAAATTTAGGAAAGAGTAGTATATTTCTGCACAAGTGATACTTAAAACACATATTTTTTGCTATTTCTGCACACTTCAGTTTTTTAGTGGAGCATAGGATCAGTATCACTGACAAACCATAAACATTCGTTAGGGTAATGTGTAGCAGCCTCTAATGAAGGAAATGAAAATAATTATCTGCTATCTAAATGTAAATTCATTAAAGCATAAATGGCACAATGAGGGAAAATATATTTGACCCTATAAGAAAACTATTAAATGCTATGAAGTATTCTTTGACACAAAATAGGTTCATATTGGATAACTATATAATCAAAACAACAAAACCCCATCAGCAATATACAAATATAAGAGTCATGCCAATTAGAAATAGTAATAGAAACAATGTGAAATATCAACAATCACTTTATATATTAATTTTAGTGTTACATCCAACTTTATACCACTTAATTCAGTGTTCAACATGGTTTAAGTTTCACAATCTCAGAATAAAAGCAGAAGTATTATTTTTAATGTGAAAAAGGTAAGAAGTAGAAAGAAGAGAAGAGAAAGTAAAAAGGAAAGAGGAGGCACACAGACTCAAGAGACCATTTATTTAACATAAAGGAAATCGACAGTACCAGCTTATGAGAATCAAAAATGCAAAAACAAAAACTTTTTTTTAAAAAGTCAGAAACTTTAATCCTACATATACATTTGACCAAATCATTGTCAGTTTGTTATTAGGCCCTAATTTAAATGAGGGAGCACTAGAGGTGTCTGAGTAGATCTGACTTAGTATACTAGAATTGGTGAAGCATTATGGAAATCGTGTAAGGTGACCTGTTTGTGTGTTACATGCAAGCCAGCATCTGGTTCCAAATATTAATCTGTCTCTCTATGCAGCCTGCAATAACAACTACGGCAAAAATAACTTCAAAAGATCTTACCTAAGTCCCTGACATTGGTATTGTATCAAATAAATCTTGTGTGCTAGCAGATCCTTTTATCAAAAGCTTAGTAAAACGGGCTCCAGCTCAGTGTGCTTATTGAAATAAGTGTCTGGCAGGTGTTTGATGAGAGCCACACTGTCTCCATCAAGCTAAATTGGAGCATGCCCAGTGCAAAGCCACACACCATATCAGTTAGGTGGTGTTTTCCCAGCAGCACTCGGGACATGCTCACCAGGAAGGCCCACAGCACCAACAGGATGCGAAGCGGCACAGCCAGGACTAGGTGGGATAGCAGGAATTTGGAGACCATGGCGGCACGGCTGGCGTGAGCTGCGGGGAAGGAGTAGATGTCCAAGGCAACGCTGTCCAGCAAGCCTGGCGTCATCTCCCACGGCCCTTTGCGCTTTACCAGTCTCTGGACTCCAGCAACAGTCATGACATCAAGGACGAGGGCTGTGAATCAAAAGAGTTTTTGTTTACATGCCGCAAACTAGATAATGTTAGTGGTGCACCTATGAAGTATACAATGACAAGTAGCATTTGCTTTTGACAGTCCACATACAGACACACCTACTTTCGTCACCTTTACCTTCTGTTTAAGTCTGCCTAAATAATGTCAGTTGTCTGACATATTTGGTTACGCTGCTCTACTTTTCATTACACTCCTCACAGGGCCATTATTTTAACTTTCATTCCAGCTCCTTAAACACATGTTGGTGAGGTGCTGTCATTTTCATGTCCACTGTGGAAAAAACGCTAAAAGAAAAGAGGAAAGAACAAGAGGTGGACAAGAGTGAAAACACAGACAAAGAAGCTGCTGCAGGCCCATGATGCCCTCTCAGAAGGAGATGTAAAGGTAGCATAAAGGCGGCCCAAGCAATGACACATAATGTTATCAGGTGTAAGCACAAACTGAGACTGAGGCCTATTTTATTTTTACTTCTTGTCCATTAAAATCCCTTCTGCACCCGGCAAACATGTTAGCCCTTCCAAACAGTGTTACTTCTTTTTCCCGGTGTGTATTTTTGCTCTGCAGTGGGTGCTGTCAGTACAGATTCACTGAAGACAGCTGTTTGGTGTTCTTAGATTGTCAGGACAGACATCACCACCACAGTCAGTGCAGTGTAATAACACATTAAAAGTCAGCCCCGTGTAGTCGGCCAACATCATACATAAAATGATGTTGGTTTCGAGCTGCTAAACACTCTTCATTATTAAGTAAGATCCTGAGTGTTGACCGCAGATCTTCTCTCCAAAGGGAACCTGCTGCGAGAATGGAAAGTCCATCTCCTAGAATTGCAACAGGAGTGGATAGATCAGTTGTCAGGTTGCAACAGATTAACTTTCATTCTGAATAAGTTCCGCAATGGACACAATTTCTCACAGTATCAAGGCAAACATGGAGTATTAGCACAATGCTGTGGATGGTTGAGATCTTTTTAAGGGGGCCCTCACTGGGATGTGAGAGACCATGTCTGATTTTAACACAAGAGATGCCTTCAAAATATTTTAGTCCCCCTGACAAGATGTTGATTTATTTTTACATTTATTAATGTTGATAGAATTGAGGTAATCCACACCTGTCTGGCACTGTGAGTGATTTACGTATGTTGCACGCAAGTAGTCACATGATCCATTTGTAAAACAAAAACAAAGATTACGATTGCTTTAATTACTCTAGTATTGCTGAATTCTTTTAGGCAAACGATGTACTCAAATAAGCAACTCGAAATTGCTAACTGCTAAGCAGCCTGCTCCACCAAGCGTAATGAAAAAGGAATTAACAACAACAGCTGTGTGAGCGTGATCATGTCTGTTATTACTGTCACTAACTAGCTGTTCAGCACCGGACTCTGCTTCATTTATCCTTATAGTGTTGTATTGTAATATCCTTATTGATCGCCATCAACTTTACCCGCTTGCTGTGCAGTTCTGTAAATATACATGGCTCACATGTTATACACTGTATTGAGAACAATTATTTTGTTGCTATTGCTGTATTTATAACATTGTGTTGGTTGCTGTTTCTATTTTTTTAACCCTTACTTCACAGGCACAGAAATGCTGATTAATGTGCTTGTGTCCTCTGATAATGCTTAATTTAGTTACACCTTTCCTGCACATGGAATGCATTTAATAAGTAAACATGGTCTCTTAATAATAAAATTAATAAGTGGGTCAATGGAGGAACTAGAAAAACAGACAAAGAAACCAGAAAACACTCCCAGTTGAGAGTGGGAGTGGGAACATCGTCTGCACAGACAAGGTCTGCTTTGGAGTCTCCAACATGCTTAGCAACCATTAAGACAATCCCAGTCATTATGTGACTAGACTGTTCACAACTGCTCTCTATTTGTGTGCAGCCAACACTACCAAACATACAACCAATACAACACTGAGATACCATCAGCACCGCTCAGTAAGAACTGAACAGTTTACAGTTGGTTGTTTTTTATACAATGAACCACTTAACATCACACTTTGTGATTATGATGACTAGAGCTGATATATTAGCTTTAATAGTTGATGATTGATTTTGACAAAGACATAATGTGACTATGCTCCAGTTTTATCCAGGTGAGTGAAGAGCATTCCACTGATTTCTGTCTTCGTGCAAACTTGCAGCCATGGCACACGAGGAGCATGATGAGCTGCGTGTTTAGGTCAGACTGATGAGTGTGGTGTGACATTTACCAAGCAGCAGGTTCACCAGGACCTCTTGTCCAGCCAGAGTGTTACTCCTTGTGAGACACACGATAGTGCCAATGATCCACGTGATGCCATGACCTGTGAGCGCTAACAGAGCGACCATGGAGCGGCAGCCTCCCCAGGAGGAGGACGTGTAGGCGCACACCCCCATGCGCTTTGAGAGACAGATGTCAATGGCGAGGAGGGAGTTCATCGCTATCCCCTTGAATGAAGGGTTGAGTTGCATGCAGTCTTCCTCTGGCATTTTGTTGGGCTCTCTCCTGTCTTTGCTGCCGCTGTCGGTAGGTTCTTCGCTCTGCTGGCTTGTTTGGTGCTTGATTTGACTCGGTCGCCTTGTGCTGCCTCGGCACACGTTGGGCGCACCGCCGCTGCCACTGCCGCTCCCGCGACCCGGTTGATGGTTCAGGGACATGAACTCAGGTCTGCTCAGGACGTTGTTTCTCTCCCGTGCGCTGGATCGCACATTGTAACTCGAGGGCATTTTTTTTAAACAGGGCCAAGCTGTCTTCTGTAGGTGCAATAACCGATTGTCAATCTCCGGAAGATAATTCAGACGGTGCGAGTTCACTACGACAGTGCAGTGTCCCAGAATAAACCCCCTACAGCAGTCCTTCCCCTCCTGTGGCCCTAATAGATATATTTAGACCCACAGGAATGTGCGATGTCCATGTTGTTTATACCATGCAGCCAGGGAGAGTGTATTGAATGGCATTTGCTTGGACCAATCCGGTGAAATCTGATCTAAGCATGGAGATAGAATAACAACATGAGCACTTTGTTGTGTCACAACACTGCACAACTACAGAGCTAACGCGTTCAACTGCGTGCGGCGCTTTGAAAAACAAGCCCAGTGTAGAAAAACGTGCAAAGAAATACGCAAAACACGATGTTGTCATCTTACCAGGTGAAGGGGGAATAGTCATGAATCACACCACATCACTCGAAATCTTCCCCGCAGCCTCCACAACACCTCGGGCCTGTGATGCAGGGGATATCTGAAAAGTTATCAGGCTTGACAAAATCATCAACAAAGGGTAGAGGGAGGAAAAGGCAGCCCAGCCAGCGCAGCGTTTGGTTCTTCCGTACGGATTTGACGTAATGTAGGCTGCGCGCATTCCCGATTCAACCTCTGTGGTGCGCTCTGCTGGAGCGGAGTTCTCCAAGGTGCTTAAACACACAGCGGCAGGCAGCGGAGACAAAAGGAGGATTTCCAAAAAGTGCTGCGCTACCAGACAAAATGCAAACCAAGTCAAATAATTACGGATAGTACAATAAGACAGAGAGAAGCTGGTAACTTGGGTCTATTTTCACAGTCACCGAAATAAAAAAAAAGTAAACTCATCATCACTGACCACAATAATCACAATAAAAACTTGTAGGCCACAGTACAATCAAATCACATTTATTTGCATGATGTTAAAGGGCAACTTTACTGCTTGTTATGGTTTTAGTTTGGAGAGGAACATTTCTCTGCCTCCCCTAAGTTAGAATGTATCTCTGCTTCGACTTGAAGAACAGCACTAGATGAAGATGAAGTCATAATGTGTTTTCACTTTCAACCAGATGACCAGATGATCTTGTTGTAATGTAGGTTGTAATCTCCTGCTCATCCAGAACTCCTCCAGGTGACATAATCTGAAGCTACATCACATCACAACATGTTACATCCCAACATATTTGAATAAATAACACGTTATGTTATGTATATATGTTATATATAATATTTCTTCTCATGGACAAAATATAATATCTATAAATGATAAAAGGTTGTTGTGCTCGGATTTCCTGATAATTGAAGAAATCCCAAATCCCAACACCAATCGGCATCGCCTACATATCCCAGCATGCTTGCGGCTCAGAAGGGGAAGTGTCGACTCAAAGATACTATAAAGCCGCTTCCCAGGCTGCTGAAGTAGAGCAGTGCGTAGCGGGGTGAACCTGCCGTGGCGGCGATGGGTCGAGCAGAGAGA
Organism: Ctenopoma multispine; assembly: GCA_034779795.1. Taxonomy (NCBI): domain Eukaryota; kingdom Metazoa; phylum Chordata; class Actinopteri; order Anabantiformes; family Anabantidae; genus Ctenopoma; species Ctenopoma multispine. Next base: position 7,072,096 of record JAUYWH010000004.1, read on the forward strand.
AATGCCAGCTTGTGCAGGAATTTAGACTGAAGTGCATCTCCTCACAGAGAGGACTGCAACTGTGGGCCGCGTTTCAACTATGTGACAGCTGGCGCGTCTCCCTTCAGAGACGTTACACTTTTCTGTTGTTTTATTTATTTTTAAAATCTAAGAATGGATCCCGTCAAATGGGTGCTGAAGTTGACCCGGCGGTGTCCTTTGGATGTTGCGTTGCTCCGTTTCAAACACGACTAGATTTGCAATGCTTATGGAAATGCTACCTCTCGCTGTGGGACGGAGAAATAATTTGCGGCAATAGAAGGGAGAAGCGGGCGTGAAGGGGATAACGGAATTACCTCTCTGACCGAAGGACTGTGAGAGCCACTGTTCACTCTGAATGTCTCCAGGATTTCGCTCCTGCTGAAGACACTGGAGACTTTCCTGTGAAGTGTTTTATAGGTAGACTTTTTTTTGCATGTTGTTTTTGTAGGCTAAAAATAGATCATAATTCATGCAATTGCACCGCATGAACCGTTAATCCGCGTATGTCTGCTGACGTAAAAAATACCCAGTAAAATCCTTCAATTACACTTTTTTATTGTGATGAGCTGAAGCTATTGCGGATTAAATTACTACGCAGCTCCACTCAGCGTGAGTTATCACATCCGAGCTGCCATTTGTCGCTTATGATCTATCACCATCTGGACATAGAGGTTTAAGCATTAGATCTTAGTTGAGGGATTAGCTTATGCTGAAATAAAGAATCACACAATAGATAATATGACACCAACATGTAACATGGGCAGTTTTTGTAAATTATTCAGCTCATAATTAACCTGAAACCTTTACGCGCACCTTTCCACAGGGTGCATGTTGCCAAAAGGTCAAGTGTTTGTAGACTTGCCCACAGAGCACACTGTGGAGGAGGAAATGACTTGTATCTCGACAACGTGAAAACATCAATGCACGAATAAGGAAGGTTGTACCTGCGCTTGTTTGGTGAAGTTGCGTTTACGCACCGGAAAGCATGCGCTCTACAGATATGAAGATTTTCTAGTCGTCTTGTTTTCTGAAAGTAATTCTGGATCAAAGATGCATGGCTTTTTTAATAGACAGTCGCCTGTAGGCTAAATATGCTAAATACACACTTTTTATTTTGGTAAACATTTTTTTGTGGGAAGCATGATGTGGATAAATCTGTGGTGATTTTCTTGCTGTTTCCATGCGTCTTTCTTCTCCTCCAGACCTCTGGACGTTGTTGTGGATTCTGTTTCTATTTAATGCAATGGGCTGTATCCAGAGTATCAGGTGTAAGCCCAAGAGTTTTCGAGACAGTATCATTGTCCTGGAGGTGAAAACTTGCATCGATTCCAATCCCACCAGCATCGACGAGTCATCCAACGTGGTCTTGCGCTACCGGACACCGCACTTCCGAGCTCATGCCCATGTCCTGGTGCCACCAGTAGCCGGTCAAGAGACGTGGACGATCGGCTGGATTCAAGCATGTAATCATATGGAGTTCTACAATACTTATGGAAACAAAGGGATGTGAGTATCATGAGTACTACTTTTTTTTTTTTTACTTTGTTATCATCATTGTTAGGTGATGAGCTGCAGTTGACATTTTTCAGATCATGTAATAATTTACAACAAGACTGGCTTAATTTGAAAAGTTTGTATTGTATTACAGTACTTGTTATAATATGAGTTCAAGAACTGTTCTGATTACTCTTAGTGAGGTGTACTGATGTACATAGGTTATCTGCTTTTGAGGTATGATTTTACAAAATAACAGACCTGCTAAAAATGCTTGTTATTTTAGTCATAAATTAATGAAAAAAGTGTAATATTAACATTAGGTCTGCAGATAACAGTCATGATCTCTAGGTAGGTTTACCAGTAACTTGTTTTATTAGTCTATTCATTTGAGCCTATATAATGTAAAACAACTTAGCAAAGCACAGGGTGACATTTTCAAATTCCTTGTCTTGTCTGATCAAACTCTTAAACTGAAATGTATTCAGTTTATGATTATAAAAGTCAAAGACAAACTTGGCAATGTGCATATCAGTTATTAATTTTGCTTGTAAAACTGTTAAATGGTGAGAATAATTGCTAGTTAGAACATTGCAACATTTTTACTGTCCAACTTTGATTAAATTATAGGATCACTGAAGACACAGCTGCAGCATTTTCACCCAAAATAGAGAACTACGTTAATAATAATAATAATAATACTAATAATAATAATAAGTTTGAAAGTTTTAGGCGGACAATTAAAATTGGAAAGACACCGGCTATTTTTACCACATTGCTGTTCAGTCAAAGTAATACAACTCATGTACGTTATTGCCCTTTTTGCCTAAACTTAAATTTGACATAAGTGAGACACAGAAAGAATCAGTGCAAAACACCAAAACATTTAAATAAGCGTAATTTCAGGTTTCGTGACACATGAAAGTGTTGGAGTTCTGTTTTTGTTTTACAAATAATGCAAAAAGTACTCTTCAGTGGAAATATTTGTCTCTAGTGAAACTTTACTGATTTTCAAAAGTAATTTTCTGTTGTAAAAAAAAGGCACAATGCACAACTAAGTATGCAGTGGAAACTTTAAAATATACTGTTTTGCTACCGTTGCTACAAAGCGCTTCTAAACCAGACAGCGATGACAGTAGGACATTGTGAGGAAAAAAATAATTGCTGTGACCTTTCAAATCTTTTGGCTTGTCAATATAGTTGTGGTGCACCAGACGCTACTAACAGGACAAACAGGATCATATGACACTGTTGATCCTCTCTGTCTTTCTGTTTGTAACAAGTGGCATTCATCATATATCCTGTGGTAAAATACCACAAGCTGACCTGTATCCAGATATCCACATGCTTTATCTGTAGAAACTGCAGAAGAGGATGTTTGAGTGCTGCATGTCTAAGATTAGACAGTTAGTCTCCTCCCCAACACCCCACCCCAGTGTGACCCTGCATATGTGTGTGTATGTGCGTTAGGGAGTGAGAAAGAGATGGTGAGAAAACGAGAGAACCACAAAATTCACTCTGATCATTGTCTTTTTATAAACTATGTCATGTATGTCATCTCCAAACTGTAAGCAGAATGCTTCCACATTTTTAAGCCACAAACATTAAACAGGAGACAGTCACTAACACCTATGGTAGTATATAAAATCAAACGTCTGCGTGAAACAGAGAAAGACCTAAAACTAACATGAACTTGTGAACTTATGATGAAATTACAAATGCAAACATGTCACCGTTTATGCTCAGCATCATTTGTCGGCTGTTTGACAGCAATAGGTAATCAGCACATTCATGTACAGTATCAAAATTGGCTTTAAAACTAAACAAGACAACTAACAAGGCCCTTCATAGGCGGGACATTATGTGTCCCCAAATCACAGCGAACAAAGACTAAATTAAGGGATAATGCTCTCAAAACCCACCCACAGAAAATACAGACAGTTGAATTGACCAAAATGGGTGGAACATGGTGTATTTACAGTATATACTGAAAGGCTTCTTAATGCAGATGCTCATTTTTTAAGTCACTCTTAGGATGCAAGAGATGAGTCCACTTTAACTGCTGAGACTCTCATACTAAGTAGGTTCTTTGATGCTAATAAAGCTTCGACGCGCTGTAATTGGACAGAACAGCTGAGGATGGTAACGGGGGTGATGTGGATTCTGAACACATTCATCGTTTCTTTCTTCCTGTTTGTTGAGGTACAGTTTTGAAGGTTTGACCAGTGTTTGTATTCATGAACAGCCGTACATGTGGCGATACAAATACCATGCGTGTGTTCTGATTAAATTAAGTCGTGCTGCCCAAAAATGTAGGTGCAAAAAAATGGGGTAGAAGTGAAATGTGACTTTAAAATTATTTCTATGCTGTAAAAGTTGCTAACAGCAATTGTAGATATACTGTTTCTTAAAATGATATGCAACCCTAGTGATGAAATTAATAAAGCACACAAAACCAACTGCTAACAGTCTTGGTAGTGTGCTATTCTACACATGCTTTCACATATGTTTGCTTTCATCCTTTGTAGGGACTTTACACTGACTTATATTCGTTTCCTGGATACTTACCCCAACTTAACCATAACCACTAGTTGTCTAACTCTAACCTAAACCTACACTTTAAACCATGTAACCAATCTAAAAGGTAATTAATTACATGCTATTACATAAAAAGAAAGTCAAATAAGTAATACACACACTCAAACTCACAGGTGTTAAGCCTTAAGTATATGCTATAATTGATTCTTTACTTCTACTCCGGTATCTTTGGAGTCCTTTATTTTCCTTTATCAATAGAATTTTGATGTTCGCAACATAGAAATGAATGTGTGTGTGTGTGAAACAGGAAATGTGTTTCCACATGGCTTTTACTGAATCGTGCTTACACCTTCTCAGTAGAACTCATCAATGAAGGTGTCTGCAAATTTCTACTAATTATAGAACTGCTGTCAGGCCTAAAGTGTTAGCTTTAGCTTAGTCCAAAAGCTGGCTCCGTTAATGTGTTGCTGAAGAGATTTCAGTTTTGATGTATTGAGACTTTAACTTTAAATCCTTCCTTCTGGATTTCTAATATTTCTCAGTGAATGTGCTCTTATGTGACGGTGGCTTTGTGCACCGATATGTATGAGGGAGGGTAGCAACAGGTTCAGCTGACCGATCAGCAGTGGGAAAGAGGCGTGAATGAATCACTAACTGACACCCGCTGTTCATCAGACTGCTCTCTTGTTTTTGTTCAAATTAAATAAAAGTCAATAATTCATAATAACTGACTCAGGGGTCACAATGCAACACAGTTGAGTAGTTCTGAAATAAGAACAGAGTAGTGAGATTTTAGTATTTTAGTAACTTGTTCTGTCACAAACACTTAAACCACTTTCTGCAGACCACTGATTGTGAGAAAAAAGCATTAGAGAAACAAACAGGAAGTGAGCCATGTTGCTGCAAAGCCTTCCCCAGTCATGATCAAAGTTCCTCAGTGAAAAGACGTCTCCGCATTGTTCCTATCTGCAGTCTGCACTGGTTGATGTGCATCTGCATGGCACCCCACCACTGCTGCTACAGTTTGTTTCTGCTTCTGATGTTCATCATTAAATAGTTAGATACTGCGACAGTTCATATAAACCAATAAAAAGTAAAAAAAGAGGACTGAGTCTGCCTGTCAAACATGTATTTAGGTGGTTTAATATTTAAATTTTAATTAAAAATACCACCTGATATAGAGAAAATGTTATTAGATGCCTATTTTGTGAAGTTTAGCAGCTCACCATCTCTGCATGTGTTGTCTGTACCTTTAAAAAGTTTATATCAAGTCAAGAGATCAGAAAAAAAGTTTCCACATATTCACTGCTGAAATGATTGAGCACTGAGTCTGAATTCATTACAAAATGGAGAACTGCTGCAAACTGTTTTGGAGACATCAGGATTTAGTGATTTTTCTGAACAGAAATGTACACACACAAAAGGAGGCATGCACACTCACTCACACACAAGGGCCGGCTATTATCATGCCTGACATGTTAATCTCACCCCCTGGGTGAATACATAAATCATAATGTGAGTCCAGGCCAAGCAGAGAGTAAGTCATGTGGCTGCTGATCACATTGTTATCTCCTCTGTTCATGTCAGGGGAATGAAAAGTAATCTTTTTACAGCTGCAAGCAGAAAATTGATAGGTGGACAGACTAGAGGTACCAGGTCACTTAACTCAAAATTCAGTGTTGCCTACTGCGTATCATTTTAAAGATACTGGGAGGCTTTGAGTGAACTTCTTAGATCTGCCAAACTTCAGACAGTCAAACTACTGAGGTGTAAATTCCCAAATATATCCCAGATTTGGTTTATTACAACCTGGCTGATTGACTCATCTGCCACAGTTTAAAGTCAAGTAGCCCATTGAAAGAACTGAAGCTATGTTCAAAACACTGCAGTTATCCTTTAATCTCAAAAGCTCTGTTTCTGATGTAATCCTTCTCTGTTGACTCCTTCCACCTTCCAGGTCAAGTTGGGAGCTCCCTGATCTGCGTGATGGCAAGATTCAGGCCATTAGCGATTCAGATGGTGTCAACTATCCTTGGTACGGCAACACTACGGAGACTTGCACCATTGTAGGCCCCACAAAAAAGGACAGCAAATTCACTGTTAGTATGAATGATAATTTCTACCCCAGTGTGACCTGGGGGGTGCCGGTCAGCGACAGCAACGTGCCTCAGCTTAGCAGCATCCACCGTGACCAGAGCTTTACAACCTGGCTGGTAGCTATCAACAAGGTCACGTCAGAAACCCTCGTCCTGCAGACAATCCGCTGGAGGATGGAGCTTCATATCAAAGTGGACCCAGACAAGCCTCTGGGTCACAGGGCTGTACTGGATAAGCCCATAACCCAGGAACAGCCCCAGATCCTGGGCAAGAACGAGCCCATCCCTCCTAATGCCATGGTCAAACCCAACGCCAACGACGCCCAGGTGCTGATGTGGCGGCCAAAGAATGGAGTCCCTGTTGTGGTCATCCCACCCAAATACTGACCTGTTTCACTGACCAGACTGGCCTTGAATATACCTTAACAGTATCATATCGTGTTTGTTCCCTTTCTTTTGTTCCTACTCTTTACCAGCTCTTCTTTTATACTCATTTATTTATTTTTGTTTGCCTCTTTATTGTTCTCTTTTCTCTTTCTTTCAAAACAACTGGCAAAAAGGAAAAGAGACAAATGAATCTGTCTCGATGTAGGAGCTAGTTGAACATACATTTTAAAACTGGAGTGAACAAAGTGCAACCATTCTACCTTCAAACTGGGTCGGGTCTCACTGTGCTAAATGAAGTCATTGCAAAAATTAAAAACAAGAGAATTAGTTTTTTATTTAACATTTTATATATTGGCCATTTGGGCCAAGTGTGGGTGGATTTCAGTATTGTATACATGACCATGTCTGCGCACATGCTACATACAGTACATACGTAAATATGCAGAAATGTCGTGTATAAATACCAGTTGTGTTTTTATTTATGACCAGGCGAGAGCATGTGCATTTAATTTTGTTTGTTTGTCGTCACCATGTGCTTAACATGGCATACTGCATTGGGTAACATACTAGATTCTAGTCCTTTTTTTTTTTACATGCAAGACATTCAATCCATGCTGCCTTAAGTTTACATTGCTTTCCATTGCAAACTTTTTAGCCTTAAACAAAGTGTAATGCAGTATTGTGCTTATTTGTCCTGACTCTTCCATACTGTTGGTGCTGGCATGTGTGCGTTTAGGACAGGGACACTACCATAAAAGAAGAACCTGGTCTGCACTCTAGTCTTTTATGTACAACTGAATTTACCTGACAAATGTATTGTCTAACAAGTATAACCAGCATCGCGTGTAGTTATACAATCTACATATAGAGAACATCTGTACAGCTAACCGTTGTCATTAGTACTCAACACAGTAAAATACTTGTAGGATAACAAAAGAGACTCAAAACCACTCTACAGTTAACCTCAGCTCATTAATTTAGTTGTGGTTGTAGCGTTCAACATCAGAAGACACATTTTCCTTTTCTCTGTACCACTCCCATCTCAGGGCCCCTTTTTCACTTCCTCCCCTTCTCTTGCTTCTCTTTTTTCACCATCTTGTCTTGCTTATTGTAAGTAAGGAAGTGTTCGCATTGCTGGTATTGAACAATCAATACTTTCTTTAATCAGCAGACACATACAGGGAAAATAACATTTAATAACTGCAGAATAATAATACCAAAATATCTACTGGGCACTGGTTGAATTTTCACTGTTTTTTTGACAATCTGATACACTGTGTATTTATTACTGCTGCCTTCCTTTAAATGTGTAACATCCATTTTTTTTATAATATTGAAATCAAAACATGGCAGTATCTAGTGTCCCTCATCCTCGACCATCTGTAAAACAGTTTTTTTATTTTTCGCCCTTCCCTTCCTCTCCCCTGCCTTCACTTCTTCTTTTTCTCTTGGTTTTTATGTGTTGTCGGGGCTGAAAAGCAGAGCAGGAGGCATGCAAGTTTGATCCCCACTGCTCGGTTGGCATATAGATGACCCACTTCTCTGCTCTGCCAGTTGTAGCTGTCTCTAGAGAAATGTGAGGCTTGTCTCCCTTTATTTCACTGCCAGCAAATGTAAGACACATATGCATAAACAAACAGTTCTGGTCAGCTAAATACATCATTAAAAGAGATGATGCCCATTTAAATGTTAATCTTAAAAGGCGGGCAAAGAAAGATATCTGGGGTTTTTATCTCCTTAGCACAGGAAGCCAAAATATGGGTAAAAAGTTATTTGTGTATGCTTGAGTTTTTAAAAAAACCCTGTTAATGAGCTCTGTAAGAGTTTGTTCTGTTAATGGCCAGCTTGCAAGTTCTCCATGCTCACCAAGTCCCTGTGTTTTGGCTCCAGCTAAAGAGATAATTTGCATGCAAGTCTGATCTGCTCATGTATTTCGGAAAGATCTGTAAGCTGCTGCAGTTTCAGTGTATTAGCATCTCCTTACTAATGACTGAACAAAGTATTCAGCCTTGAAAATTGGTTCAGGCCACATTTCTTTGTGTTTGTCAGGGTATTTTATCCATTCTGCCATCATGTGTGACTGAACTGGCTGACATTTCTACCAAGACCATAATGGAATAGTTCAGCATTTTGGGAAATATACTCATCTGCTTTCATGATGAGGGTTACATGAGAACACAAGTTAGCTTAGCTTGAATAAGACTGGAAATAGGGAAGAGATTAGAGAATAGATTCACTTATTAGCTCATTATATCTAATTTAATCTGTACAAAATCCTAAAAGCTAACTGTGTCCTGTCTATACTCTCATGTTAGAGTGCAGATGAAACAATGATATTAATATTCTCTAATAACTCCCACCAAGAAAGCAAGCTTTACTCAAAATGCCAAATCCTTCTTTAATCATGGGTGAAACAGTTTCCACAGTGTAAATCCAGTGGTATGGACTTACAACAGCCATTAAAGGCTTTGCAGAACACTATTTGGACTAGAGCTCGAAGATCAAATTAATTCACGTCATTTCATATATCCTTATTGTTGATATTGTATGCCTCATGCATGTCTACACTGACACATCTGTTTGGCTTGGTTCTTGTGTAACCGTGATAGCCTCCGCTCTGGGCCGAGTCACAGTGATGGGACAAGGGGAAGTAAGAGGTTAGTTGGGGACTGCTGTCATAATTATGTCTGCAGTGACACACTTACACGCCCTAAATGGTCTGAACTGTGCCGAGCGGTGCTACAGAATGCAGCGCAAGGGCTAGCTGGAGCCACTGGTGAGATTTAAATGAGGTCAAACACCAAAGGTCAGGGGCGAAGTGTTTGTGTCAGAGGAGGTGTCACAGCCCTAAACTGTACTATAGGCAGTTGAGGGGCTGTAAGGGAAAGCAACAACAAATTGAATCAATTTAGACACCAGCGTCAGCTTTAAATAATGCTGACATTTGCCAAGCTTAACTTGGATGTCAACCACAAGTTATTTAATATTTGTGGTTTGTTTTGAGGGCAGAGGAGAAAACGGAGGCTAATAAAGTACAGGGCAGTTTTCATATAGCGGACAGCCTCATAATGTCTTCCAATGACCTATGGACACCATGGACAGTACTCAAGCCTGACTACATGTAATGTAATTAAACCTTGACACGCAAAGTGGCCTGCGCTCTCAGTGTGTGTGTGTGTGTTTTCATGTGAGTGTACGTTAAATCCCATTGGAAGGATTTAGGCAGGATGAGGAGTTTCACTGATCACTGCTTTTGCTGTTGTTGAGTCATGGTTCTTTCTCTCTCTGGCTTTCACACCCAAACACTCAGCGCAGAGGAGGTTACGTCCTTGTCATAAAACAGGGACAGAGCTTGCCCTCACAAACACACACTCACACACAGCCCGAGGGGAAAGGAGCTGGCCTGGCGTGGTATCTGATTGTTACAGCAGTGTCACATTGGCAGTGTGAACTAATTTATCAGCCCTGCACGTGGACCATCTGAACATATGCACATTTTACAAAACCATATGAACAAATACACATGCTCACTAACAGACAGGAAGTATGTATCATTTGTGTTGTTAAACTAAAGTCAGTGCATTTTAATATGAAAGAGAAACTGAAGGATTGAGGTCACACAGTGGGTGCCTGCGGACTATGAACAGCATTTCATGTTGTATTGTAAGAAAAGTTCACTAATAGTCTTTGCTGTGTCTGAATCAGTAAATATTGTATTAATGATGTGCATTTTATGTTGAGATCACAGACTTTGTGCTGTATGTGCTTCCTTCTTTAAGCCACAGAAAAACAAAAACCATACATTGTTTGGGTATGGAGGATAAAAAGTGCCAAAATCGGACAAAGCCAATTTAGTAGGACATGGTCAATGTATTTAAAAACCTCTTGGCACTAAATAATATACCTTGTTTTGATTATTAAATGCATTTAATATGTTTGTATTTCCAGAGAAACATCACAAATGCGAAATGCAACCATGTGGGCAATAGTTGGAGTGTTCACTGCTTGTAGGGCTATGCCAAGCAAAAAAGGTCTCCTCTCCTAAACCCACACCATTTCAGTTTGTCTGAGGGCTGCTAACTTTGTTGTTTCAGATATTTGTGTAATAAATATACCCCATGAGACATCCCTTTATTTAAACCGATAAAACATCCCAAGTTCATACTCAGGACCACCTGCCTTCAGTTCCTAGCTTTTACTATCGGTACTATCCCATGAAAAGGAAAAGTTAATGTTTGTTAAGACCGTTCATCTTGCTTTTCTCTTTATTTCAGAAATGAAAAAATTTAATATAACCACAGATGTAGCACACAAGATAATAAGAGTGACTATTTATTTTGTCATCTTGTTTGATTTGTTTTTGAAAATACAGCACTGAAATAGTTAAAGCAGTATTTGTTATTTTGTTCAGCTTTGACTTTTACACCAATACTTGAAGTTCTGGCAAATATTTTAAAACTGTGAAAATGCACAACACTGGGACGATCCCTGAAAAATATATATAAAAATGTCTTTTTCATGACTGAATAAAATGTACAAATAATTTTGTGGCCTGTCTTTCTTTTTAGCTTAAACAAGGAGATTTATCCCCAGTCATATGCAGCTACATAGTTAAATATACTGTATGTCCTTTTAAAATATTTATTAAGATAGATACCTTAATATATTTGTCACCCAAAATAAAGCAAAACCACTGTTTGGGTAGAAAGTTTATATATATATCATTTTGAACTCAGATAAGTTTACAATTATTGATTTTATCACTATATTATAATGATTTTATATCATTATAAGAGTAATTATAGCGAATAGGCTCTATAAGCTTTAAATGTAATGTTTTTTAATAATTGACTTTACTGCTCTGAATTTAATATTCTAAATAAAAAAACACAAAATTTCCTTTGCTGATGTAGGTTCACCATGTCAACATGTTAGCCTGTGTGTTCATTCAGTCTGCACAAATCAAAAAGACAGGATCAGAGCCAGGGCAAAGAAGCATCCTCTTAAGTGCTGAATTGAAAAATCTTGAAAGCATGCACACATCTGCAAATGCCAGAGGCTATGTATACACTGCTAAACACAGGATGTACTATATTCTTTTGGTTTGTCAAAATAGCATCTGGAGTAATGTTACTGCTCCATATACTGTATGTCTCCTTTAGTTAATAGCAGTGAAATCTCTGGATGATAGCAATACAAGAATATAAATAAAGCAGAGTGAAAAATTTGGGATACAATCAAGAGAGCATATAAATGTGCACCAAAAATGTAAATAAATAAGTGAAAAGGAAATGCAGATGTGTGGACAAACTAGACAGCACTTTCTACTACCCTTATAAAAATGAGAAAATATTATTTGGAAGAACCGTCTTCATCTCCCCAGGAGAGTTAATGAGATTTTGAGAACTATGCAGTGGTACACTGAACCTGTTGTGATGGCTTCTGCCCACCGTACATCTCAGTCAGCCCAACCTTATCTCCCAGAAAATACATTGGTATACAACAAAAATGCAACAGTAAATACATATTGTATGAAATGTAATTGCTGGCTATAGGTTTAATCTGATATCACTGATATTTTTGCACTCTTTTGCCTCTATGAAAGAAGTAAAATAAAAAACTCCAGCTCCTCTTTAAGTGAGGAGAATATGGACATCTCTCCTAATAAATTATTATTTTTATCTCTCCTCCGATTACTGACATATCCATGGGTTTTGTCAAACATATGATATACTTCCATAATTTCAAATCAGTTTTACCTGCACATTAAAAGACTGAGACAATGGTATTTTATTTTGTAGGTGATGTTGATAAATCTTATAAAAAGACAAAAACAATTTCATTAGAAAAAGGCTAAGTAATATCTTAAAGCAGCTGTTCAGTGCACACTTTGGCAAACTTAACTCAGCAGGAAATAAGACATGTGTTGAAGACTTTTTTCAGCTGTTGAGTAATAAGCATTTGGTGAATTTACAGTCAGGCGATTAAAAACAAGCTACTATCTTAACTGTTCATATGTTGCTGAAATTGTTATGGTTATAATGTACGTAATCTGAACACAAAAGCTACATTATAGGCACGAGAGAGCAATGACAGACTCAGATAGTTGATATTTTTCCTTTCAAATACGAAAGACACTGACACATTAATGTGAAAATGTTATAACAGCGAAGCAGAGGGGAGTTAAACTGTTGCTGTACATGTACTCATGACTGAGTCCACCATATTGTATATGTGAATCCGCTGGACTCTAGACCTGTAGCTTTTACTGTGCTATTCCTGTCACACTCCTGAGCTGCACATTCACAGCTATATTTACATGCTCAGAGTCTGTAAGTATGTCGCAGCGTCTCCCTACATACATCCACCTGTTCCTATTTGTAATACCAAATAATCATGGAATGTCTGTATCTTTGGCACCAGACATTACTATTAATACTCCAGTGGTGTCCAAGTTAGAGCTACAATAGTTCTCTTATCATTCTTTGTCATCTCGGGAACTGTACTTGGACTTCTAAGCCACTGATCTACTAATCTACTATCTAACATAGTTACACATTTAATATTAGTATCTCATGTTGCTTTCCAAATTTACAGAGTTTACACACGTCTGGAGAAGACGTCTGTAGACCTAAATAAAGGGAATAAAATTCATAAAGAACAGAAATCAATCAGGTTTCACAAGTTACAATTTAAGAATTTAGGATGTTTTTAATACTAATAATAGAACAATAATTTTTCATTTTCTGCTTCTGAAGTTACCAATAGTGACAGTGCATGCTCATGTCTGACTGAAACGCAACCAGATAAGAACCTCAGACTCTCACAAGAATCCCACTCCTGCCTAAATATTTAAGAGTTTTGTAAATTACATTTAGAATGTTTTAATAGCTTCCACAAACTTGTTAAATTCAATGTTTTTTTTAAAATCCTTCATGTACTGCAGATACCCAGCAGACAATATTATATAACTTATATTTAAATGCAATATTGCAAGTAGATGAATCATTGTTAAGCCAGGTGCTCACTTTGCAACCTACAGTTATGTAAGAGATTGATGTTTAAACAACATGTATATCTGGACTGTCTGACAAGCCCTTGAAAAATGACACTCACTATACAGTCCATTGGAATTTTCCATTTAAATCAATAAGAGCCATTAAACACTGAACATCCCACAAGCTGGGACAGGGGTACTTATAGGCGACCTTTAATTGCCATCACTGTAATTACAGCATGTGATGTGGTTGGGTCCTACACCTCCCACACTCTGCCTAAGGCTTTTGTAATAAAACCAGGCATCATGATTAACCCCCTCCTTTACATTTTGTCATGTGATTTTTTTTCTGGGTATGGAGAATGTTCAGAAGCATCAAACCATTTATTATAATTAATACTAGTCAGAACAACACTTGAAACATTCTTCAATGACAGGTTGCTTTGCAAAGACAGTGCGCTGTCATGCCTTGCTGTTCCACACCACAGTGCGATGTGTAACACGTCCATCAATCAACAAGCTCCAACAAAAAGAGTTCACCATTCGTGTAAGTTGTGTTAATAATAACTAACACTTAATGAATTCAGTAATGATTTAAGTAAAAATGGTTCACTAAAGATTTGGGGTCACTAGTTTATTGAAAATCCTTTTTATATTGTAGTTATGTAGTTGTAACTGTATAAAATACACCTAGAATTTCTCATCATTGTTTCTCTGCTACATGCACACTTGATATTAATGTATGTTGCGTTAACAAGTTGTTAGTAGATGGATTTTGTCCAGAAGAAAAGTAAGCAACTTGGCCCAGTCAAATTAAATTTGATACGACACCATCTAAAAGGTAAATGCTTCTGTTGATTGGTGGGCTTTTAGGGGTGAGTATGAATTGAGTTAATTTATGTACCTTATATTTAGGCAGTATGAGTATGCTGACATGCATTTAGATTCATGGTGCTTGCTTAGTGAAAAGGAAAGCCCTTGGTTCAGCAAATAGGTGAATTAACTACACTAAGTGTTGACTGAGATTCAATCACAGGCTGAAATGTTCTCAAAGGAATATTTATGAAATAATGAGCTAAACCAAATCTCCTGCGGCACAAGAGATTCCATAAATTACATGAAAATCCCTGCAGGAAAATGATGGTACAGGGGGTTCAACAGACGAATGACATAGCTACTTTCAGATAATTTCTGAATAGCTAATGAAACCTGAACGAAGACGCAGACCAAAACCTGAGCTCATATTGTGATTCCAGTGCTACAGAAACAGAGAATGTTCACCTGAGTGAGAAACTCAGAAGTGAACGATGGGAAGCCAACTGTGGGTCAGTTCTTACACTTTCTCAAACAAAAACTGTTTTTGTGGCCAAGGCGAGGGCAGAATACAATGCAAATGCAAGGGGATTTCTCACACAAGTGCCACTGGTGATAAAAGACTCATGATAACAGAAAGGAGCAGTGGGCTGAATATGAGAAAAGCAGGCACTGGAGATGTGCGGATATATGCTAAATCAGGTTACTATTAGGATACAGTTTCTTTCTTGTATCTTTTAACACACTCTACATGCTCATTAATGGTAGAAACAGGACTCTGAAGCAGAGTATCAGTGTTCAAAACATTTTATAGTGACTGTTGCTTTGGTTGCTATCTTAGGTTTTTATTGAAGGCATTATGGGATTCAACAACTACTGCAACTCTAAAAACTGTACCAGTCTGTTCATGCTTAAAGCCTTCCCCCTACCATCCACGATCAAGTCTGATTGATAAGACTTAAAAGTCAGTTTTCACTAATCCATTCACATGCAAAGTAGATGATGAATTTGCAGTCGCATGCACCTATTCATGTTGTGTCGCATACAAATGCAAAAGGGAGCTCAGGCTTCTTTTGCAGGGGCAGGGCTCTTTTACAGGACCCTTTGCTAGACTGAATGAAGGTTGATTGAAATTAAAACTTTCTTTGAAGTATCAGGAGTAGTGACACTGAACAGCATAATCCTCGTGAGTGAGTTGAAGAGAGGAAAAGTGAGGGGAGGAGGAAGAGGAATTAATTAAAGGTGAGGTTGGGTTGGACTTATTGGCATAGTGGCTCAGATGTTATTTATCATGCATTATGTTTATGTCAGTGCTGCTACAATGCTCAAAGCTGTACTAAGCATTTATGCATGAATACTGGCACAGTGACTGATCATGTCTTTATATTCTAAAGCTTTATAGCAGCGGTAACTGCATGAGTGTGTGACAGCAGTTAAAGTAGCTGGAGGTGATGAATGGGATACAATAAAAATGTGTCTGATATGGGCACAACTCTGGTCCGCATTGTTTCACTTGATAAAATGCACTGATAGTATTTCAATAAATATTAATATTTTACACGTCGGTGGAAGAGTATGTTTAAGCGCAAAGAAAAACTTCTGCTTTAGCTTTGTGGCATTGTGTTGTTCTTGGCATGGTCAACTATGTGTCAGGTAAAAAAACTAAATTCATTTGCACTGCAAAATGATGAAATACAAATGCAAAGTGACGAAAATTGTGTAACTGTTCAAATACGTATGGACCTAACTGTATACGTTATTGTCTAAAGAGGGGGTGACCTTATAAAAAGTTAACCACAGCACACAGAGAAGAGAAAGATGGAGTGAGCTGTCCTGGCTGTTAGTGGATTATTGGGTGTTGATGATCTGTGCAGACAAAATAACCCATTAGGGAAAATAGCATGATCTGGTGCTCACAAAAGCTTATGAGGACACTCGGCTCACAGAACAGCGTTACCTCAGCAGCCCGACTGGTACATTGTGCACAATATGAGAGACAGCTAAGCCGAGTGACCTGAATCATTAACATTCACCACACAATTTAATTACTGTTCACGAAAATGCCTGAAGACCAAAAAGGATGCAGAGGCACATGGGGAGGTGATGAATTCGTGAAGCATAGCGAGATGTGCTCAAGAGCTGCTAATCATCCCTTACTGTTGGGTGGGGGGCAGAAACGGAATGAAAGAGGGTGGGGTTGGAGGAGGAGTGGTAGGTGATTTGACAAAGCTATTTTTATCCGAATTCCATGAAGACAGCTGTCATCCTTCCTGTGTGTGAGGTTTTTCTTTCCTGACTTCACATCATTGGGAAAAGTCACACAGTGAGTAGTGTCACTACCAAATTTTTGTTTTACTTGTGGTGAAACAAAACAAACGAACAAACAAACAAGCCACACTTGTCTTTAATGCTTTCATGAGGCCAGTTGTTGAGTGGGTGCTGAAAATCTCATAAGCTCATCCGCTTTAGCTGAAAGCATTAGACTTTAGGCTCCGTAACTGCTCGTGCACCTATGTAATCTGCTCATGTGTCCAAATGTAATTCTTTACCTGAGAAGTCAAATAGATGTGGGACTGATCACACATCACTGATGAAAAAAGTTATTACATTGTATTTTTGGTTGCTCGAGCCTGGAGAACCACCAGGCAAGGAAGCAAGGTGGCATGAAACACTGCTGTATCTGCTGAAGACTGCTGGGGGGACGCAGAGTTGGCATCTCAGCAAGTGTCTATTACGGGTCACATGTAGTGACCCTGACATTCCTGTGTCATGCCTGTGTGGGAGACCGGGACCTCTGCCATCCTTTTAGTGTGAGACGCCAGATAAAAGTTGACAGAGCGACAGCGACATGCTCCACACCCGTAAGCCGGGAGTATAATTCTGTTGATGGTGGCCACATGCCACGGATTCAAGGCTCTGATACGAGCCATAGATCCCCATCAGCATTCTTACAGAACAATTTAACTCCGCGTGCAGGTCAATGAGACAATGATCATTGCTGAGGATGGAGGAATGAGCTGCATATCAGGGAGGATTTAACATTAATTGGTGAAGTATCCGTCATGTTTTTCTTCATGCCTTCTCTCATTCATATTCAGATTTTTATTTTCTATGACTTTGTCCAACGACAATGAAAGTCAGGGGGATTTCTTACAGGTTTTGTGACAAATTCAGCAAAATGGTATAAAATAAAAATAACATTTGATGATTTTCAGTTACAGTACATAAAGTATGATGGCCTTGATTGTTACTCCCAAGGGTTTAAAATAAGCAAATGAACAAGTCACATTATATGACACTTTTGTTCTCTTTTTGTTCTCGTATAATTCATAACCTTTTTAACTAGAATGACATCATGACTGTATTGACAAGGAAACAGCGATGTCCCTTTTTTGAAAAATGTCATTTATTTCATTTTTGTGTAAAAATATACATCACGTGGAATTTTACTGCAAAAATCATTTGAAAGGGAAAATATAAGATTTGAAAGTTCAAACCACAATTGTTTTTTTTAATCATACTTTAAAATGCTGCGTTTGTTTAACTTTGGTACATTTTACATGGGTGTTTTGATATGCAACAGGACTGAAAATTACTTTGAAAGTCATGCTGAGAAAACCATTTTACACAAGTTCACAAAAGAGTGAAACGCTGGAAGAAAAGCCTGAAGCTTTAGTTTGAAAGTGGAGAAACTCAGAGTCCAGGACTATGAATGACAAACAGAGTATCAGAATATGATATTGAAGTGTATTTAAACTGCATTATCCATGTAACCACTATTTCTGAAGGTAATTTACTCATTTTCCAAACTACTATTGTTTTTCCAAATATGTTATATATTTTTTCCCCCCTCAGACACCTCACACTGGTCTGTATTCTGCTTGTAAGAATGAAAAAAAAGATTTTTATGTCCTAATATTAAGATCATGTAATACGGTATTAATTGCATAAATGAAAACATTGAGAATGAACAGCAAACATCTTGAAAAGTTGAAATTTTTTCTAAAATATCCAAAATGTTTTCTGCAGAGAAAATGTATGTAATTTGTATCTAATTTACTTTATTTACCCCTCAAAGTCAAATACAACAGTTTTCTCCTTCCTGGTAAAGACAACTTGACTGCAGAAAGTTGATGTCTCGCTCACAGAGGTTTAATAAAACTAGCTCCTCCATCCGCCAAACGTTTGTGAACTTTGTCTGGAAGATGAAACGACAAAGCACAAATGGATTACTGACATATAGTTTCAATGGCTGAAAAATTACTTCACATCAGTTACCAAGTAAGCACAATAGAAGGCTGAGCCAAAAGGCTGTAAAGGACAAATTCAGGCAAATGATATAGGAATTAATCACAGATACTATGAATGAAATGCAACACACTTTTTTTCTTAAGCCTAAACATTTATCTTAATGTTTCTGGCTTATCATTTTTTTAATTGATATTTGTCATGTGTAAACGATTCAGATTCTAACAAATTTTATTATTACACAAAGATAACCAGAGTGAATACAAAATGCAGTTTTTAAATGATGACTGAAGGAAAAAACGCTGTCCAAACCTGCCTGACCCTGTGTGAAAAACTTTACCCCTACTAAATGAAAATGTCTTTAAAAACTGCATTTTGTATTTACTCAGGTTTAGTTTTAGATTATTTCAGTGTTTCTGCTACCATGTTTGGTGATAATAGGCTGTTAACATGTGGTCGTTCGGATTTTTTGTGTGCCTTAAATATTTGTAAGAAAATAAGTTACTATTTGATCTACACATAAAATGTGTACGGGTTTGAACAGATATGTACAGGAAACACAAATAGAGACAGGATGGTAAAATTAAAAAACAAACAAATGATTATTAATAACAGCATGCAAACGTGTCCAATAGGCTAAGCCTCGTCTCCAAACACTCCTGCACACTTCAGAGTGCTTTCCACTGGAACGCACCCCGGGGAACGCTGGCTGCCATGTGACACACGGCAGCACACAGAAACAGCACAACAGAGCGAGGGGTAGAAAAAGTGGGATCGAGGGATGAGAGGAAGGGAAGAGATTGTGGGATAGCCGTGACAAATCTGATCACAAGGGTGCAATTAGTAAGGATGTGCTACTATAGCATTAAAATTATGCAGCACACATTTCGGAGACAGCGACTTCCCACCGGGATTCAGAGGGATGAGTCATACCTGCAACACTCGAAGCTACTGTATATTTAGTATCTTGAGCATTGTGTATTGATTACATTATTTATTTTCAGATATCATCTATTGCTCAACATGAAAAGTGGAACTGGACTCTAAAGGAGTAAAGAGCAGAGAAAAGACGGAGAATAGGGAATAACTGACGGTAGATGAGGTGGCATTAAATCTGAAAGGTTATATGGTGAAGAATGGGAGAAAAGATGTGAGCTTTAGCAGAGTTCAGACACCACAGAGACAAAACACTACTGGCAGGGAGGAACAGAGAGATGTGGGTCTCTCCACTCAGCAGTTCATTCACACTGAAAAGACAAAATGACATGAATTAAAACTAGATGGGATAATCAAACTTACTGGTTTGCAGACCCAAATGTGTTTCCAGAGAATCCTACAAAAATGGAAAACAGTGATTAATTCCGTGAATGCAACAACAAAAGGTTGTGATTGCGTGTGTGCTAAAAGGTTTTACAGCATGAAGTATACAGTACAGTATGTAAGTCACTGACAGCAAAATCGTGTCAGCGTTTCCACTGCCAAAACCCTGCACTGCATTCCTGGGCTGCAGAAATGCAAAGGTGACTGCACAAGTTATGAAGAAAAAAAACTGGGAAAATGAAAAAAATTATCAAACAGAAACAAGCGGAAGGAAGACATAGAAACCAAAACTGGGTCACACATGCATGAATATCATCTCTGTAGAGAGACAGCCAACAGTTGCCTAATGGTGGAACATTTCTGAATCTATACATGTCTCATAACATAAACCTCATATTGCTATATTTATACTTTTATTTGTACATGAACTACCTGACTGCCACTTGACGTGATTAACGTAGTAAGATGCAGAGACATGTTTGAACGTAACATAACATTTTTACCAAAAAAAGATGAATGAACATCTTTTGTAAATCTTCACCTGGTGCACAATCTGCACTAAGAGAATAGTCACTGCACCAGAATGAGAACAATTTGGTTTGTTAGAGTCATTCCTAACAAAAAGATTAAATACACATTAAACATTAGATAAGCCCATACATAATGGTCGCGGGATTACAGTTGTGACTTGCTTATATAACTTTCTAGGATGAAGAGGTAAACACTTGACTGGAGTCAAAGGCTACAAGATGTGTTGTTGTCATTATTTAACTGAACTGATGTTGGACGAACTGATTACAGACACTTTAGTCACCGACGGTGCTGCTGATAATTCAGAGAACATTTGAAGAAGACGAGGAAAGAAAACACAGACAAAACTGAAGTAGCAGTCTCACCTCCCGCCTGTGGCTGTTGCCCAAAGCCTGAGAAGCTGCTGGGCTGATTTCCAAACCCAGGGCTCTGCTGGGCCAGGTTTCCGAATGAGGGAGCGCTCTGATTGGCTATAGCGCCAAAGGAAGGGGCGTTGGAAGGTGACGCAAACCTGCAAACAGAAGCAGACACAGAGGATGTGATAAAGTGAAGCTGAAATGAAATGTAAATAAATTGAGATATGGAGTGGGGATGATGAGTGAAAACATTAAGACATAGGGCTAGGTGCTTTACACTGTTTATTTAGACAAAGAGATAGATTAAGAGAGTTAAGAGAGAAATTATGTGCAGAATATATTCTTTTTTGGTTCTTTCCAAGTAAACAAGCAAGCAAGGCAGAATGTATCAGATGGTGTGTGTGTTTATGTGTCAGGGAACCAGAGGATTGGGAGACCGGGGTTTAAGCAGTAATCCCTTCTACAGGACCCACACCCACCGACTCCAGAGGGAGAGAAAAGAGAGAATAAGCAAAACAGAGGGAGAGAGAGAGACCGCGCAGGCTGGTTTAATCTGCAGGCAGTATGACCCCAGAGTGAGATTATGTGTAGGGAATAATCTAGTCCTGCACACAGCTCCATAGTTTAGGGCTCATAGCCACGCTCACTGGTATCAACAAACATGGCTTTATAAAGATGGAAAAAACACTGCAAAGGCGGGAAGGTTGTAGAAGATGAAATAATCCCTTTCTCCGTAGCTAAATTGAAAGTTCAGTTAGCTTAAAGCTGACTTGCTGCAGGCTTTTAAAGAGCCCTTTAAAGTTCCCATTCCGTGGTCTATTATATTTTATAGTAAAATCTTATTCCATTATTCTGCAGACTACAGCTGCACAATTAATTATATCAGAACTGCGATTTCAATCGTCTACCACACTGTAATCTAATTTATAAAATGACAACGATTCTGCAGCATTTGCATTAGCAGGGAGATTTGTTACATGAAACCAAGAGCTCCTAGTTTAATCTCCTCCAATTACAAAAGACTGTGGCAGAGGCAGAAGGGACAAGACACATATAAGACAGAGACGGAAAAGCAACAAGCCAACATTAATGGTATCCAGAAAGTGTAGAAGAAGAACCAACACGTATGAGCTGCATCGGGTAAAATACTGCATATTACTTCTGTCACATGAACCAATATTGAGCAAACTTCTTTCAAAAGTGCAGCAAGATCCATTTTAAAATTAGTTTTAAGAAAACTCATGGCATCTTATGCTAAAAGTGTGTGTATGCAAAGGCAATAGACTCAACACAGTGGAAGCAGCCTCAAGAAAATGGACAAGTCGTCAGTGTGATCTGGTTCCCTAGCAAGCCAATTTGTCTCATGATTATTTTAATACAGTGTTTAACAATGTGGTGAATGCTTTCCTCCATTTCACTTTACTTTGTGTTATGCCTGAGTGATGGTGCAGTGAGTGAGAGAGATAACACAGATGTTCTGATTTCTAAAAAAGTCGCTCTGTGCTGCCGGCACAATTCTCCTACCCTAACTCCCCCCCCCCCACTCCACGAAAAACCTTATGGAACTGACATTTTTAAATGCTTGCTGACTATTACATATAAAAATAATGCAAGAAATAATGTGTTACATGATTCTGTTACCTGTGCCACCTTAAATATTTGCTGCTTTACAGCTTCTTACCCAAATCCTCCCATGCTCGATGCTGCTGTTCCTTCTCCGAACACTTTACTAGCTGTGGAGCCCATGTTGTTGGTGAATGAAGGGCTGGAGCCAAATGATGCTGCACTGCCAAATGCTGGGGAACCACCAAAAGAAGGTGGGCTTCCGAACACGGGAGCAGTGCCAAATCCAGCTACAGAGCAAAAAACAGAAAAGTGCTTACAGCTGTATGATATACAGGGTCAAAAAAAACAAAACTGTATTTTGAACATTTTCTCCACTGTAGCAGGGTTAATACAGTTACTAAAATGTGTCTTGCATGCTGTGCATTACTGATTTGGAACAACATACATAATGACAGGATGAACACACAGGCTCAAAGCCCAAGAGGTACAGAGAGAGTCAGGGGAGAAAGAGTGTACTGAAATTACAGCCTGGCTACCAGCGTGGTCCAGTAAATAATTGATTGAGCTAATGTAACAAGATTACATTCCCTGCATGTGTGCCAGTGATAGGGCATTAGTCTGCTGAATGGCACCAATATGACAGTGGAGTTAAGTAGTAATAAATTTGACTATTTATTACTACAAAAAAGAAAAATCCAATGAAGAAACTCTATATTGAAAACCAAATAATGTATTTGGGCTTATATTGCACAACACTTAACCACTGAATTGATAAACTAGTAAATGCACCTTACGTGTAGGAGCCACAGTAGGCTGTTTAGAGCATGCAGATTAATTAAACCATCCTTTTTTGCTTTTAGAGGTTTATTAAGGGAAGAATACTGTAATATATAGCGAACAGATCCGAGACATGTTATGACAGCTTGACACAACTAGATAGAACTAAATGCACACAAGCAACCAGGTTACAGTTGGCTTTCTCGATGAACCTGATCACTTAGCTGTCATGTAAAGGGGGAAACATAGTTACTGCAATCAAAGAACTCTGATTATTCTGCCATGTAACCAGGTTTCTAATCGGCTTTTTACAAAAGCGGACAGGATAACGACTGCACACACTCGCCATTCTACTACTTTCAGCAGGGAGGTGTGGCTGGATGAAAGGGGAGATCATCACATGCAGCGATGTGGCGTGCTGCAACTGTCTGTGTGTGTGTCTCTCACACTGCCGGCTCACATAAAAAAATAAATAAATAAACGGTCTGGAAACTGTCTTTTCTCTCTCTATTCCCTTAAATCTGTGAACCATGCTTTCAAAATAAGCCAAACGTAGATGAGACATCAGATTACTCATATGATGCATGTATATATGGATCTCCAGTAGCCAGGTTTCTTTAATGCATGTAAACTTGTTCACAGATTATCTGAGAAACCCAGTTTCCCTGAGTAACTTGGTTACCTGAGGGCATGTAAACGCAGTCAGTGTGGAGCCAGTCATCTTTCAAGTATACAGCAAAACAGTGACAACATGACCAAAAGGAACTACATGACATGAACAGGTTTACAATTCAGCTCGAATAAAACACAGTATGAGCTCATTCTCATCATCACCTGCCTTTACATCCTCTTTGGTGATAGAAATAGCAGAAAGTAAAATGCACCAACATAGGCACATTTTCTAAGCATGCCGCACTGCAGGCTTTTAACACACATCTTTAACTAAACATTCATATGCACTGTTTTATTCCTTATATTGGAATACAGCTGCAGAGTAACAGAGAAATAAGTGGCAAATATTAAAGTCTACATACATATTTTTACTTGAAACAGAAACACACATTACTCAAGTTCAAGATCACTTAGATAAAATTATATTTTTGACCTAACACAGATGTGTTGTCGCTTTTTGCGTCTCAAATTTGCATCTCACACTGAAATACGTCACGTACGGTATTTGACTCGCTGCACTGTGACTCAGCAGTGCTGAGAGGTAACATTGCATCAGCAGTATTCTGGCAGGTACTGCCGAAACATCTGACTAGCTCACTTTCTGCTCTGCTGGGGTGAGGAGATAAGGGCATTTGCTGTAGCTCAGATGATAAAGGAGAAAGCAAAGTCAAGAGATGGCTGCTGTGTAAAATGTGATTATGTATAGGTGCACAGGGTTTCTTTTACAGCCACCCCACTATCACACCACTAAAGTGGCTTAGAGACCCTAAGCCAGACACCAAAAAATGTGAAAGAACAGAGAATATCAAACATGGCTAATACATGTCCTATCTGGTGAATGTGTATATGCATACGATTGGAAATATTTTAGTAAATGTTGACTGCAAAGTACAAACAAACATAGTAACATAGTAGATACTTTGTGAGCATATCTGATGAATGAGATAGTAAGGACTAAAGAAAATAAAATACTGAAGACGTTGTACCTTGCTTTGTTGGAGTAGAAAAAGAGCCAAAGCCCTGGGATGCAACACTCCCTCCTCCAGTGCTGAAGGTCCCACTAGCTTTCTGCTCACCAAATGAGGACTGTCCAAAACCGAAGGCCTTGGCGCCACTATTCCCAAACAGACTGGTCGAACCTAGAAGAGAAGTAGGCAAACAAGCATAACTTTCAAGACAGTAAAATGCAAAATACTTTTGCTTAATGTTTTATATTTTTTCCAGTGTGAGAAAACTCACTTAATAATACATAAACACTGGATAGAAAAAACATATCAGCAAACTAAATTTTTTATAGACAGAGTACCTGTCTGAGTCTGTCCAAACCCTCCAGTGGAGCCAGTGCTGCCGAATGGGTTCTTGTTGGCAGCTTCCTCGCTTGGTTTGCCTCCCAGACCACTGAAGAACCCTCCACCAGCAGCTGGGCCTGCTGCATTGGTTGAACTTGAACCAAACAGACTCCCACCAGATGATGGCTGCTGCTGGGGGACAAACATTAGTTAAACAATGTTTGGAAGAAATTTTTTATTTCCAAGACAATACTGCTCATGAGTTGCTTTATCACTCTACTTCATCAGTGGACGATACCTGTCCAAATACACTCCCACTGCTAGGTTGCTGGCCAAACACAGGGTTGGCGGGCGAACAGCCAAAAGCTGTAATTAAAAGCAAAGAAGAAACAGTCACGACTGAGCCATTCTCTGTAAACGATGCACTGCTAGAGGTCCTGTATAAGGTGATGGCACAAAACTGTTCGAGTCATCACCACATAGTTTTTCTTTCTTCCCCCAGTGCCATAAAACAGAATGAGCAGACTCTGGAAACTTGCTTCACCCTATCCCAGAAAAGTCTGTATGCAGGACTTGCTGTGCCTAACTACTCAGCTGATACACTCACACCAGCTGTCCACAGAGACACAGACTTCCCCATACTATGTTGGGAATTTCGAGAATCTCTGGGGAAGCGACAACTCCCCTCATGCCACAGTCCTTACTTCCACACCCCCATTAATCTGACAGCTAGTGCCACACCTCCAACTCACTCACGCTGGCTGTATAGTACAGACAAAATCAGGTGTTGTGTTACACTTCAATCACCAACATATGCAGGTCAGTAAAAAAAGTTTGTTTTGCTAGAATATAATTCAGTAGCTGTGACCTTGTTAGCTTCAACATTGTCAGATGTGTCTTAGCCGTTTTGTAGACTTGTAGCTCTGATTAGTACATATAAGACCATTTGGAGACATTTCTGACTGAAATGTTTTTTTTATGGATGAATTATTTTGAAAGCTTGGAGGAGCCATTTTTTCAAATTTATAAACACTCACAGAATTTAATTTTGTGAACTCAACATGCTGTGTTGTGTAAAAGAAAACAACTTTTACAAGGACTTGGAAAAAAAGATTTTGTTCAAATAACAAAAGGAAAGGAAGAAACATGATTTGGTTTTTAAAATGCCAAAGGGGTAAGGTAAGCCAGGTATAATATACAGACAAAACTTGAATCAAATTTATAAAGTATTAAGTAAAGCCTATAATTATTTCTAATTTACACTGTTTAAGTGACATTATGCCAAACTTACAGAAAGGTGTTATTACTCAGAGGAAATAAATAAACTGAGCAGTAAGATAAGTGCAGAGTCATACTCACCTGAGGGCTGTCCAAAGCTGAATCCTGTAGATGACGATGTGGTGGTGTTACTGCCAAACACAGACCCTTGTCCAAATGCAGAGTTCTGGCCAAATGCTGGAGCTGTGCTTTGTCCAAACAGCCCCGAGCCAGTGCTGCTGGCTGTGTTGGCACTGCTTGTGCCAAAAGAGAAAGAACTCACATTGCTAACAGTAGAGGCACCGAAAAGATTTCCCCCAGTAGTAGCACTGCTAGAACTTGCCCCAAATGCTGACTGGCCAAAGGAAAAGCCACTAGATGTTCCATTGGCAGGTTGGCCAAAGCCACACACCTGACCAAACATGGATTTGCCAAAACCAGTTCCAGTTGATGCAACAAACCCAGCTGATCCAAAACCTGTGGATGCTGGAGCTGAAGATACTGGAGGTGCAGCTGGTTGCC
Organism: Ctenopoma multispine; assembly: GCA_034779795.1. NCBI lineage: Eukaryota > Metazoa > Chordata > Actinopteri > Anabantiformes > Anabantidae > Ctenopoma > Ctenopoma multispine. The sequence goes on from JAUYWH010000004.1 coordinate 7,098,980, forward strand.
CAAACACAGAGCTGGCAGGAGTAGTTGTTGTACTATTAACAGTGGTAGGGGTGGGAGTGGTGGCTACAGTGGCAACTGTGTTGATAACTGGTGTGACTCCAAGGGAGCTGCTGTCTGTTGTTGCAGGGGAAGGCTGAGTAAAAATAGAACCCGGTTTTTCAGAACTGGGCACCTGAAATGCTGCTGGTGCTACCTGGGAGGCAGGTGCTACAGTGGGAGTGGCAGCAGCTGAAGCAGGCACAGGAGCAGAGGTGGGGACACTTACGCCAGTAGGTTCTACTGCGGTAGCAGCACTGGCTGATGCTGGAGGGGTTGCTTCATTTGGTGCAGAGATGGAGGAGGATGTGTCTGGGATAGGGGCAGTTGTGGCCAAAGGATGTACAGGTGTTAGTGTGGCAGGTGTTGGTGTGGTTGCTACGGTAGTAGCATCCCCTGCAGACTCGAGTACTACAGGGGGATTGGTGCCTTCTACAACAGGTTTAGAAGCTGGTTCTTTTTCAGGGGGCGGTGTTGGCTCTGAAGGTTGTGGGGGAGCTTTTGGTTCTTCTGAGGAATCTGAAGATGCTGCAAGTAAACTACTGAAAGATGTAGGTGCAGGTAAGGCTGAAGAAGTTGAGCCAGACTGGGGAACAGAGAAAGCCGGCTTGACATTTGATTCAGAAGGCTTAAACAAACTGCCTGACGCTGTCCCTTTGGACAAGTCTGCTCCTGTAGAATCTTCTGCGGACTTTTGGAGACCTGCACCAAAGCTAAACTGTGGCGTCCCCTTGCCCAGACCAAATCCAGTGTCTCCAAAGGTAAATGAGGCAGCAGCAGGTTTGGCAGATGATTCTTTAGCTTCTTCTCCTTGGCCCACACGTAGTCCAGAGAAACTGCCCAGAGTCTCTCCACCAACTGTTTTAAGAGGTTGTGGCTCTATCCTAAGGACAGGTGTGGAAGAGGTGGGTCTGCCTGCATCTCCTGATGTGTTTGGAGGCAGGCCAGGGGACGCAGTTCCTAGAGCAGGAGAGGTAGATTTTGGGGTGAGGGAGAATGTCTCTTCTCCCGTCTGGCCAAATGCCATCTTGCCATTTCCAAAGGAGAATTTATTTGCATCCTTTGCTGGAAGACATAGGTGAAAAGACAGAAAATGTAAGGACATGCACTGCATACTACCAATATTAGACACTGAGCTGCTGCATTGTTTTTACCTTGTGATAATCCAGCTCCCTGTGTAACTGAGGCAAAACTGAAACCAGCAGACCTGGAAAAAAAAAATCATTAAAATCAACAGTGTCGTCTTTAACTTCTTTAATGGAATGTATCTCAATAATAGGAAAGCAGAAGGACTTTTTAAATAAAGACAGGTAAATGTGGTCAGACGTTTTCATTGTTTTCTAATAAATAAAATCCTTAAAATACTGTACACTATCAACATGTCAAGTGATCTTTATACTAGAGAATGATTATTTAATTGTTATAGGATGACTCACCCAGAAGTGAAAGAGAAACCTTTACTGGTATTTTGCTCCACAGAACTAGCAGGGGCCACAGAAACATCCGGTTTGGACAACTGACCTAAATGACACAAAATTTCTGGTATCAGTCAAAATCTATCACAGATGTTATAGTATCACACTTTTTTAGACAAACGAAAAAGCTGAATAACACAACAGTATTTTACAGACCTAAAGACAAAGAAAATATAGATTTAGCCAAATAGAATAGTGCTTACCAAACATAAATTCTGCTTGTGGTGTGGTTGTACTTTCAGTGGACATCTTCATTAAACCTTGGGCAGGATTCTGCGAAAACAATTTCAAATAGCAGCTGACTTACTTCAGCAAAGCCTTAATACAGAACCCCTTTATTATGTGGCATATAGGCAATTAAGAAATCATTATGCAAGTTTATTTATACACACTGCTACAAGTTGCAAACAGGTGTAGAGAAAAAGCGTGAATGTGCACACGAGACCACAAGTGGCTGGACATGACTGATCTTGCAGTGTTTCCAGTGACGAAGATTTGTGTAAGGAGTTTACCTGTCACCCAACTGCAATTTGTAACATCAATATGGGAGGTCAACAGGACATTGCTCACCCATGCAGTTCACACTGCAAAACTGCCGGTGATGTGTCAGCTTTCACAAGTTGGATGGCATTTAACATTGTCAGAGGAGAGATACATTAACACTAAACGTACTTATATTGAGGATATTAGTAACAGCACATACACCGATGAGGCATAACATTATGACCACTGACAGGTGAGGTGCATAACACATAATCTCTTCATCGTGGCACCTGTTAGTGGGTGGGATATATTAGGGAACAAGTGAACAATTTGGCCTCAAAGTTAATGTGTTAGAAGCAGGAGCAAGATCTGAGCAAGTTTGACAAGGGTCAAACTATGATGACTTAGTTAGAGCATTTTCAAAACTGCAGCTGTTGTGGGGTGTTCCCGGTCTGCAGTGGTCAGTATCTACCAAAGGTGGGCCAAAGAAGGAACAGTAGTGCAACAGCAACAGGGTCATGGGTGGCCAAGGCTCATTGATTCCCATTTTTGAGAAGAGCAAAGGCAGACCCGTGTGGTCAGACCCAACAACAGACGAGCTACTGTAGCTCAACTTGCCCAAGAACTTAATGCAGGTCTGACAGAAAGGTGTCAGAATACACAATGTTTTTGTTTACAATACGTGGAAGGCCAGGTGCGTTGGCATCGTTTACCTGGGGAACACATGGCACCAGGATGCACTACAGAAGAAGGCAAGCCAGCGGAGGCAGTGAGATGGCTTTGGGCAATGTTCTGCTGGAAAACCTTGGGTCTTGCCATCCATGTGGAAGTTCCTTTGACACATACAACGTACCTAAGCATTGTTGCAGACCATGCACACCCTTTCATGGAAACTGTATTTCTTGTCTGTTGTGTCCTCTTTCTGCAGGATAATGCACCCTGCGACATAGCAAAAATGGTTCAGGAATCGTTTGAGGAGCACGAGTTTGAGGTGTTGACTTGGCCTCCAAATTCCTGAGATCCCAATCCAATCGAGCGTTTGTGGGATATACTGGACAAACAAGTCCGATTCACGGAGGCCCCCTCTGCAACTTAAAGAACTTCAGGATCTGTCGCTAGCATCTAGGTGCCAGATACCACAGCACACCTTCAGGGGTGTAGTGGAGTCCATACCTCGACAGGTCAGGGCTGTTTTGGCAGCAAAAGGTGGACCAACACAATATTAAGCAGTTGGCCATCATGTTATGCCAATCAGTGTATGAGGTCTATAAACACACCCAAGACATTTACTTGTCACTATATCATATGCTTACGCTTTGCACATTTCTTTTAGCCTATTTCCGGGAAAGACTAATGTGAGCATGAGACATTATACTATCGCTTAATGTAATTTGAGAATGTTTATTTTATTAAGTTTCACCTGGAGATCCACTGTCATATCAGGGGATGACAAACTAAGTGTTATGAATTTAATATGCGTTTTATGAATGATTTAAGTAACTGTACATGCAGCTGTGAACAAACATATGAAGACAAACAACACTCGTGTGAGTTAGAAATGGATAACACTCACTCTTTTGGCCTGGTTTGAAGAAACTGTTGCAAAGACCTGAGATGCTTGATCTGGTACTAATGAACTGGGAAAGACAGAAGAAGTGGGTGAGATTTTATATGTTCATCCATGTGGAAGAAATCTGTGAAATTAGTTTTTGTTTAATATAATTAGATTAACACAGCTAGGAGCACAGCCCAGTGAAACAGAATGAGTAAGGTGCAGGAGGCAGTTAAGGGCCAAAACAGGACAGTGTCAATCATGGAGTAAATTAAGACCCAAATGTAAAACATAAAAGGGTTACTGGAAAGAGATTATGCAATGGATATACAATGTAGCCTCAAAGTTCTGTTTTGCTCCATTCTCCATATTTGTTTTTACATTAAACCATAAGCTACAAGGTTATATTATTGACTTTTAGTTGTACTGCTTTTTATAGAGAACCCACTCCTCAAGGGTAAAATGGCCTCAATTCACTAATTCACATAAATATATCCTAGACATCCTTAGACATTCTTATTTGATTTCAAGTCTAAAGTGCTGTGGTAAACAAAACTATAAAATACATAGTTTTAAAAATTACAAACTTAACTGTAGATATGGGACATTCAATACTAAATATTGTGCATTAACCCTAGGGAGATTACAAAATAGGAGGAAAGAACAATTTTAACTCTGAGCACTGAAAAGATGACATTTAAAAAAAATGATGGGTATAATGTGAATTTGGAAGGGATGTAATGCTTTGGAAAACAAGCACGGACAGTATCCTTAAAGACTGCTGGCCCGTGTAAGTCGCGTGCATTGGCTAAGATTAGGTGGAGTCAGTGGCCTGATAAATCTATGCTGAGGGCACACACTCAAAACAAACACTGGACCCCTTGAGGCTCATAGTGACAGAATGTCTACTCACTGTATTCAATCTTGGCTCTAGCTGCTACTGCTCCTCCTACGGTAGACATACTATGTCACTTCTATTATATATGGTGATGATTCCTCCCCGTGTCATTTAGTCAATATCTCAATATTGAAAACAGTGTAAAAATGTAAAATAAATTAATAAATTATTATTCACACATGAACTGATTACGCCAACTGGAGGTCACTAAAATTGATGTTGAATTGTGTTCGACTCCATAGCTGTCTCTGGAGCTGTTCCCAATCTGACTAGTGATGACCCGCCTGATGTCTAGGTGGTGTCTGGCAAACCATACAGATAACTGGAAAACGACAGCAATCATCCTACTATATGTAGTGCAGCTCTCTTATTTGGCTAAGTTTGTTAGACATGGGTGACATCCTAAAGTATGACTTTCAGAGTGGAGCTGTCATCCCCCCAAATCTATCAAAACCCCACAGAGACATTGTCTGCTCTCTGACCATCTAAATTGTGCACATCAATAAGAAGGAGTAATTCATAACAACTTCATAAAACTCCTCTGTACTCCTTTCTTACTTTCACACATCTGAGAAAAAAACAATCAAATGTTGACTATTAAAATACCAGATTTCTAAATCCAGTGATCAGATCAGATCGTTTTATTTTTTCCTTACTGAAACCTGGCCGCAAAGGGAAGAATATTTGAGTGTGAATGAGTCAAACTTAATGTCATATTAACTATCATGTTCCTAGGAGTACAGGTCGTAATAGCCTCAAACTTCCATTCAAGCTTATTAATCAATTCTACACCTAAACATAGTTATAGCTCAGTTGAGAGCCTCACTCTTAGCCTCTCACACTCAAACTGGAAAACTCAAAAACTGAATTTTACAGACTTTCCATCTGATTTAGTTCTTAGTACAGATAAAGTAATTATAGTGGGTGATGCCTCAACACTGCATTTAATTAACTATTATACTTGACTGGTTTTACTCAAAATGTAAATAAACCCATTTGCAGTTTTAATCCACACACCAATGATCTTCTGTTAGCTTCAGACAATATAATTAATATAATATAATTGTCCTGTTAGGTGCTGCGTTCAACTCAATTCATCACAACATTTATTACAGAGACTTTAACATGTCATTGAAATTTAAGGAACAACACTAGTTTGGTTTAAATCTTAACTATCAGATCAATCTGATCATGTTCCACAAGGTTTTGTGCCTGGACTGACACTATTCACTTTATATACGTCAAAGCACTTAATGATGAAGTGCCATCTTATCTTTAAGACTTCATGACACTATGTTATCCCAATAGAAAATTTTGCTTTCAGCGTGCAAGTCATCCTGTGGTTTCCACATGTACAATGGGAGTCAGAAGCTTTAGCTACCAAGCTCCTCTCCTGTAGAACCAGCTGCCAGTTCAAGCTCGGGAGGCAGAAACCCCTTCTACTTTTAAAATTAGGCTTAAAACATATTTTTTTGATAAAGCTTATAGTTAGAGACACATCATGTCTTATATTAGACTATTACTTTATTAGTCACCAGAACTTTGAGTCTACTTTAAATGATTTTAGTCTGTAGATATTACATTATATTTAATACTTAACAGGATTGGATTAGAGAACACCAGACAAATTAAATTAATAATACAAATACAGTACAAATGAGAAAATCCTAATCCACTGACGCAATACTGTTTCCCTATTGTAAAGCCTGCTTCTCTTACAGTATATTTAAAGTATAAAGAATATATAAAATATTTTTTACCTGGTGATATTGGAAACTGGCACAGTAGCCCCTTTGTCCTTGAGCTCCTGAACATTAACCACCTGAGGAACAGTCTTTAAAGTTGACTCTGTTAAAGAAGTACTGACGACAACTGGAACACACACAAATACATATGTGAGAATTTCACTGACCTAGATGTACACATAATGTTTATACTGAAAAAATGCAGAACAGACAGATGTGATTGAATGAACTGGATGTTTCCATGGCGATGTAACTTGTTTTCAATATTAATGAAACTAACAGTTTAGTAAGCAATTCTGAAAACAGTTTAGTTATTAGATAATACATGTGATTGGACACAAAGGAAATATAAATGAAAGGTTCAATTCATTTGATCTGCAAGTCTGTGTCTCCCCCTGGTGAACTAATGTGGTTATAGCCGTACAAACAATACAAACTGCTCCTTATACACACAGTGTTGCCCTTAACGACTTGAAAATGAAAGCGTCTATTAAGATTTAAAAATAAACAAAGTTTATTTACGCAAATGTTGCATTCTGGGATCGACAGGGCCACACTGGCAAAATGAGTAGTTAGCAAATCAGCGGTAAGACAGCTCACAAATACGATCGAGGACGACAACGTCCAATGTGTGATAAAATACTGCTATCTTAAATTATTTTTATTTGAAATTAGGTATGCATTTGTTTAGGGAGTAACAACACGTTATTGTGTTTAGTTAGAAATACATACATTTATTAAAGAGATAGTACAAATAGTGTTACCTACAGTTTATATCATCTCCTAGCCTAAGTGGTACACTGTTTATCTTGTATGGTACGTAACCCTTGTGGTATTCAGTTAACAACTGTAATGTAAATACATTGTTATTAACTGAGCCATCAGCTGAATTAAACCCTAAAGTAGTGATTTAAGGTTTAATCAATGAGATCAAAATCTACGTTACAAGATCACAATAATATGCCTAGTGTGAGCATTTTTTTCCTTATCTTTAGCCTTGTTTAATTTCACATTAAGTTGCAGCACATTTTCTCTTCTGCTTTGTGGGATGACTCTGTGGAATCCTGGTTTGATTTTGTATTATTATTTTCCCCTACAACAACTGACCACATATCTGACCGTGGTGAAAATCGATTGCAAACCACTGTTTGTGACGTTTGTGCTGCTGCTTTCTTTCTTTCTCAAAAAGAACACAACAATTACGTTTCATGTTTTTTCTGCCTATTAATAATAACAGTTGGCTTATGACACCATCAACCCTAGAATGCAATGCACTGTTTACTACCTGACATCACTGTTAAACAGGACAATTGCAGTCAAACGTTGGTGACTGTTGCATGTACATCCTACCTGTCTTCTGATTGGCCATCTGCCTGCGCAGTGCTGCAGTGGCTGCAGCCTGCTGGGCAGAAATGGTGACAGGTATGGTCCTCTCAGTTGGTGGGGCTCCATGCTTTACTGTCTTTGTAGCAAGAGCAGTGCTATCAGCTCCGCTGAGGTTTATTTTATTGGTTGGAACTGAAATATGAAGACAGTGAGTAATACTTATGAAACAAAGCATCTTTACTAGTGTTTAGTCATCTCAAGACGTTCGCTACACCTTTGATAAACTCTAGCAATAGTTGGTATGAATTACTTACCAGGGCTAACAATAGGGCTGAGAGAAAAACCCATACCCTGTACTGAGTGGATTTTGTTTAACGGGGTGGACTGGATGGCTCCAAAGCCTGGTTGGATAGAAGGAGTCCTCACAACTGTGGGGTGACGGGGGGTTGACAATACTTGAGGTGTGACAATAACAGGAAGGGGTTCTGGCTGTAGTTCCTCATCCTCCAACTCCAAGTGAGCTGGTTGGGGGTCCAGGGACTGGGACAGAGAGGAGGTAGAGCTCACATCATCCAAATCCTCATAGTATTTAGGTGAAAGGAAGGCTGAACGAGACAGGTTGGCTGGAAGACAACAAATGAAAAACATCTAAATAACCTGACACCTGTACAATGTAGCTGCACTTTTAAGATTATATATATATAGTGTCATCAACATTTGAATTTCATGACCACAAAGTATAACAAAATACAAAAGTTTCAACATAAGTTTTTCCAAAATCTTTCTAATAGAGAAATTACAAAGTCAAATTATTCAACATTTCCACCTTCAGACATTAAAAGTGCAACCACAGTTAAAACTGTATAAGTGTGAGTAAGAGGAGTGTACCTGGAGCTGTAGAGCGGACAGGAGGCATCTGCCCCTTTGAGAGGAAGTTACGCAGTTGTGACTGTTTCCCTGGTGATATCTTCACTGCTATAGAACGATATCTTTAGTTAATATTTGCTGGGATTAAAAAAAATTGCTCTCCTTTTATATCAAAATTTGACTAATAAGACTAATACCTGGAGATTTGGCCTTGGGAGGGGACGTGTCCAGTTTGGCTTTCAGAAGTGCATCCCTTAAACTGTCAAGCTCTTTCTCTGAACTGTCATTAAAACACAGAAACAAGGTGTCCCATGTTAACAACATCTTTTCTAAGATCTATTTGCAGTGTACAGACACACATAATGAAAATAACAGGACCATCCTGGAAAGCAATGTACCATTCAGTTATGAAAACATTTGCTCTAGATTTCAACTGTAGTCAGTTTGAGTCATGGTTAAGTAATGCTTTTAGCAATGCCCAAACCTACTCTCCAGATTGTATCGTCTCACAATAAACTGAAAAATTAGAAAATGTTTTGTTTTTGCTGGTCCCTACCCAGAGGTTGTTGCTGTAGTAGTCTCATGGTTTATAGTCGGAGTGGACGTCTTGTAGAGCTGCAGTGAAGTGAGTTCCTTAACCAACTGATCCAATCTGTTCTTTTGCTGGTTGATGATGTACAGGTTATTGGACAGTGTAGTGAACAGACCCTCACGGCCCGGCACTACCATGTGTCTGCAAAGATTGTTATGGAATTACAAATGACACTCAGTAGCAATCTTTTCAGCGTCACATACTCTGTCAGTTGATCTTATATGCTTACTTCTGCTTTTTCTTCTTTTCCAGATGTTTCTCCCATTCCACATCTAACACGTCGTTAACATCTTCCACAGCAAACACAACATATTGGTACAGCCTGCGAATCTCCTGGGGGAAAGAAGAAATAGACCATGTCAGTAAAGTATTTGCAAAAAAATTATCAAATTAATTGTTATCTCTCCTTCTGCAACTCACCTTAAGCTGCTCCTCACTGCGTGGGTCCAGAGGTTTCTTGTACAGCAGCTGTCTGTAATTTCTGTCTCTGTTCAGCTCTCTCTGGACCTTAGCTTCTTCTACACCTGCAAACCCTTCCAGTAAAGTGGTCTTCAGAGTGCCAATGTCACCATGGACAGACTGCAAATGTGAAAAAGAAAGACAGGTAAGAAGAGGACACTTCTGCTAAATAAAGCCTAATGACGAGATCGCAATTACTGAACTAAATAGCCTAATGCAAGATGTGCAGATGCAGGATTGGGTCAGACCAAGCAATATGTAACGTATTTAAGTTTTTTCTACCGTGGTATTACCTCTGTGGTTTCCTTGATCTCCAGGGTGAAAACATGGAGGTCCTCTGATTCCTTCCTCAATTCCTTCATCTCCCCATTTGTGCCAATTTTGAAATCAGTTCTTGAGCTCCGTGCCTTAAGATCATCTAACTCCTTTTGGAAGTGTGCAATCTGTTAATGTGTCACATACATGCACAGTTACAGTTTGAGTAAAACTCATTAAAACTTATCTTCACGTTTATTGCTCAAAGCATGTTATCAGTGACCAGGAAAACATTTGTGTACAGTTCTAAACTAACAAGTCAATGCACCTTCTCTCAGTTAGCCACCGTACCTAGTAGTTGTACTTGGCAATTGCAGTGGAAATTAGGATTTGCATCAGGAGTAGACAATCTGATGATATTATTTTCTGATTAGTCTTAAAGATGTCCATAAACTATAATCTCAGGTTAATTAATTAAAATGGATCTGTACTACTCAAACCAACAGAATGATATAGCCTAACACTGAACATGGCTATGCTCATTTGACTCGTTATCTCTAGTCTTGCTGCACTTTAAGTACTGCTTACCGTCTTCTAAGTACAGAAAAAAATTTAGAAGTTGAACACAGTATACCATGGTATTGACTGAAAGATAAATCTCACCTCGTCCAATATACCAGCCATAATGGGATCTGAGTCTTTCTTTTGCTGTAGCTGCTTTTCCAAAGCCTTCACACTAACAGCTGCCTGCAATGAAAAGTGATAGAGTACATGAAAACCTGTTATTCAAACACAAACCATTTAAGTTTAAACAAAAAAACGATCAAAGTCACCTAAAGTTAATTAATATATATTTTCCTTTTGTAACCATCGGTTGGTTTCACTTGAACATACTGTTGCTAGTAGCAACCACTACTAGCATAATTCCAATGGTTGGACCCAAAGTGGATTTAGAAAAGAGAGTGAAGACTCTCCATTGACTCTATAAGGACAATTATTTCTCAACAATTCAGCAGTTAGGCATTTTCCTAAGGTAACAAGTTAATATCAGCTAGGATTATGGGAGTATAATAACTCTATAATATCTCTCAACTGGCAAAAAAGAAATTAGAAGAAAACACTTAAAACATATATACTTTTTTATTTCGTTTACACTAATTTCACTTTTAAAAAAACAGCCACAAACTAGTGTAATTAAGGGTTAGTTTAACTAGTTAGCAAAGTTAGGCTACTTAAGTAGCAGAAACAAATGATGACATAATGGAGGCCCACCATCTTGATCTGCTGTGTGAACTCTGTGTTGTTATTATTGGAATTATTCCCATCCTTCCCATTTTGCTGAACATATTTATAAACCCCTGAGTGAATTGTCTTATTCTTAAAAATCAGACGGAGGCTCTGTGTCTTCACTATAAATTTGAAATATTTCTAAATTAATAAACAGATATGACCTGTGGAGTTTGGACTTTGACTTGGGCAGCAGGGGCAGGTTTCTGGATTGCTGTTGGTGGTGTGCTGGTTTGAACTGGACGCACTGGGGCTAAGGAAGAATCAACAATAACAGAATCAAAAACCGAGCTATGTCAAGTATAATGGTGAAAACTGACAGGACGTTCTTACCTAATACAGCTGATGGCTTAGCTGCTGAAACTGGAGTGGTTGTCAAACTATTGGAATTGGAGGCAACAGTTTTGGGCAACAAGGAATTGAAGGAGACAGACTGTGGGGCTGGGGCTGGGGTCTCCACTGCTGAAAACCTTATGAAAGAGCAGACATATTTGCATATA
>JAUYWH010000004.1:7110960-7156327 GCA_034779795.1 Ctenopoma multispine
GGAGCCAGAGTTGGAGCCAGAGTTGGAGCCAGAGTTGGAGCCAGAGTTGGAGCCAGAGTTGGAGCCAGAGTTGGAGCCAGAGTTGGAGCAAGAGCTGGAGCAAGAGCTGGAGCAAGAGCTGGAGCAAGAGCTGGAGCAAGAGCTGGAGCAAGAGCTGGAGCAAGAGCTGGCACTGGGGCCGGAGCCTGAACTGGGGCCGGAGCCTGAACTGGAGCCGGAGCCGGAGCTAGAGCTGGGGTCAGAGCTGGGGTCAGAGCTGGAGCCAGAGCTGGTTTGATAGAAGGGCTGTTGAAAGTAAATGCTAAAGGTGCTGAGGGAATGTCAGGGGAAGGTTTGGAGGCAAATGAGAAGCTTGATAATCCCGAACTAAAAGTTGTGGATCCTCCAAGGGAGAAAGCAGAAGGAGCTAAGGTGAAGCCTGTAGTTGGGACAGAGAACATGAATGCTGATGAAGATGACACAGGAGGTGCTGTGACTGTGCTGAATGGGGCAGTGGAGGAAGAGGCAGCATTGGCTAGGGGAGTCATAGCAGCTGCTGAAGAAAGACTGAGGTTTGGGAATTTTGCTGGGCCAGGTGGGATGGAGGCAGCAGTTTTGGGCAGTTGAGGTGCCAAAGAACCTGTGAACAGAAAAAAAATAGCTTTCATCTGATTTTATTCCAAGTTGAGCATGTTTTGTCTACAAGAACATGTTGCTGATTCTAGAAACAACTGAATTAGTCTGAGAAGAAGTCCACATTTTTACAGTTACAATATTAGATCTTAGACTTCAGAAGAATTTGCAAAAAAGGCTGTTAAGTTGCTTTCTAAATTAGTTTTTTTTTAACAAAACAAACAGTGGTTTTCTGTCTTCATTAAAAAGTAAACACTTTGCAGTCTATTCAAATCTCCCCACATGACAGAAATACCTGCTTACTGAATACCAGTGAGCAAAAAGAAAAGAAGAAAAGAAAAAGTGCAACAAAAGCTATAAAACCTCTAAATATAGTATATTTCAAATACACTTTAAAACTAAAATTGCACGCAGAATAAAGGTCTTTGAAGAAATTAAGATAGATTTAATGGGAATTATTGTAATATATAGTATTTGTGAGGTCAGGCATTGATGTTGGACAAGAAGGCCTGGAACAGGTGGAGGTCAGGATCAAGTTCCTCTACATCAAACTCGCTCATCCATGTCCTTACAGACTTAGCTTTGTGCACTGGATTTATCGATTTGGAGGCGTGCCCCTATACTTTTGGTGATACCGTGTATACCATGATTTGTGTTTGACTGACTGTGGTCAGGAGTTAGCAAGTTGAGAGGTCCAAAGACAACTAACAAAATGATAAACTGCACTCAATTATCCTTGTTGGCTGACCTGTCTAATAAAATGTCCATGTTTGTCAACATCCTATGATGCCTCCAGACAACAGAAAATCTGTTTAAACCTTATTAGATTATTATAGCACTGCAACATGTGATGTTATCAACAACAATTATACTTAAAATCACTGGCTGTCACACCTGGCTTGGGCAGTCTCTCCCCCTCTGCGGGGAGTGGTATCGGTGGTGAGACCAGTTGCTTAACCCCAGGATTTAGATTCAGCAGAGCAAATGGACAGAGTAATCCCTCCGTCGACAGCATTAGCATAGTAGGAGCTGGGGGTAAGGTCTTCTCATCAGCTTTGAGAGAGGAAAAATTGAGAAAAGTTGGACAAAAAACAAAGAGACAGTAACATTACAAATGCTTAAAATATGTTTACTACTGTTTAACAAAACATGTCATGCTTAACTCTCTAATTTGCAATTTTAGGAGGTAATCTAGTAAGAATTTCTTCAGATTTCTTGTAGGAAACTTCATAGCCTATTATTGACAACCTCATTCATCTGCAATCTACATTGCATAGTCTTTAAGAAGAAATTATTTACAAGTATTCTTAAAAGGTATTCGAGTAAAACACGGTACAGTATGTTAGTGTCCCATTATTCCCATTGACCATAGCTCATTTCACCCTTCAGTGGTTAAAATAAATGTTCAATTTAAAAAGACACTCTGTAGTCATGTACAAAGACAACTCCTAAGTTGTCTCATTTGTTAATACACATCGCATTCCTCTTCTTGCCAAATACCCAAACTTTCACACCCACTTTACAAAACCATGCAGTGTGGTGTGGGCTGCAGACAAAAAAGAAAAACCCATTCTACATCAGTATTTAAATGATAATATGATACGCGTCTATGCCCAAAATTAAACACGCATTTGTCACATTGATACTAGTATTTTCAAATTCATCAGCATAGTAGACTTAATACTTTTTCCTCTTTGTTCTCACAACAGCTGTGTTTCTCATATGGAAAACTATTCCTCAAGTATAGCTTCCACTGTCATAAGAGGATGACAGCAGTAGCTGCTCTCAGTACATCTCAGTGTTTGATTAATTACCACTCACTCAGCTCTGACTAATATCATAGATCTGGCATCTACTGTGTATTCCTTTTATGCAGTAAATTTTATTGTTTGCATAAGCTCAAACCAACAGTATTATCTACTACACATACATACACCCACATCCCCAAAAAGCACTTACTACATATTCAAGTAAACACTGAAAACGGAAAGTATTATGTTTCAAGTAATAAAGTGATCCTAAGTTGTCCACGAAATACTCACAAAAAGGAGAGAATAAAAAACAAAAATGCAACATCTAATGTTTAGTTTAATCTCAGTTTGAAAGAGAAGCAAAGATATAGAGGGTGAAAGAGAGCGAACAGAAGGCAGAGGCACACCATAAACCTCATCAGCATTCTGCAAGAGGATTGTCTGGGCTTTGTTGTTTGTTGTGGTCCTCTAGCTTGTCTGAACCATTTTAATGAGTGCTTTCTTTCTCAACAGAAAACGCTCTTGTTACTCTCCCTTCGCATTCCCTCTCTAATGTCTCACTTTAAATAAAGGTTTTGATCAGACTACAGTCATGTCAAAATGTTACTCAAATTGCATTTTTTTTCTTGTTGCGGAAGGAGTTCTTAGAGGAACACTGAGAGATGTGACTAGACAGTTACAGCAGCTCTACGTGAATGTCTGGCAGACTGGGCCAGTTAAGATAAAACAGTGTACTGAGACGGTAGCTTATCACTATTCTTTACACATGCTGCAACAGAGCACTGCAGTGGAAGCTATATGCACAAAGAAACCTGACAGATTTCAGCTCATCATTAATGCAGTACAAGAGATAAAACTAACATGAAATTAAAGTTGACTTGCATATAACAGAACCCATTTTTCATTAGAAACGAAAACTTTACACCACAGAGACCTGAAGTCTGTAGAAAGCCACAGTACTTTAAAGCTTCTGAGGAACTGGTAAATCATATTTGCATACATATACATATACACATATACAATTTAGCATTTAGCATACATTTTCATGTAACAGGCTGATTAGAGTGGTTGTACCACTGGTGAAAGATGATTATGATTAACACGGCTAATAAGATTAAAAAAGGTGATCCAGAAAACACAAAAATGGCAAAACCAAGTGGGATGTTCTAATTCTTTAACAATATATGTGATATTTTGAAATTGTTATGTTAATTTATTTCATCTCACAGATGCACAAATCCTGTAAATCTAACACTACGTTATTAAGTAATACTGTTGCAAAAATGTTTACCTGTTTTGACTACAACTTCTGTGTATTTAAAGGTCCTTTGCCTGAACCTACATATGGTTGCATCAGAGTATTTAGTCCCCTTCACTTTTTGTACTTTACTGTGTTGTAGATTTACTTTTTAAACACTGGATAAAATTATTATTTTTTCCCATAAATCTTAACTCAATAACCCATAATTTACAAAATAATTCATATACTTATTTCCGTACTCTGTAAAAGTTAATTTGGCAGCAATTACAGCTCTTTGGACAAGTCTTGTCAAGCTATAGTTTTAGTCAGTTCATCCCATTTCCCAACCCATTGAAGCAGATCCTCTCAAGCTCAATCAGTCTGGATGGTAAGTACTTGAACCCACATTTCAGGTCTCTATACAGTTGTTTTATGGGGATTAAGTCTGGGATTTGGCTAGAACAGAAATCTACTTTACTTTGCTTTGTACATGCTTGTGGTACTCAAAGGACAACCATTATGTCAGTTTCAGGTTCGATGCACTTTCTTCAAGCATTCTCTGTATGTGGTTGTTTTCATCCCTCCTTCAACTCTACTGCCACCAACATGCTTCACTGTAGGGATGGTATTAGCCAGGTGATGAACAGTGCCTGGTGTTCATCAGAAATAGTGCTTGGAAAAATCTCAGAATAATCTCGGAACGATTATTTTCCAATTGCTTGTCAAGTCCATAAAATGTCATATGGCAAAATCCTAGTATGCATTCATGTGTCTATTATTCAAGACAGATTCCGTCTAGCCACTCTCCCTCAAAGGTCTGATTGATAGAGTGTTACTGAAAAGGTCGTCCTTCCAGCAGGTTCTCCCATCTCTGTAAGAGTTACTGTTGGATTCTTGGTGACACATAGTGTTACTGGAAACGTTGACAGCTTTAGCAATTATTTTCTACCTTTCCCTGATCTATGTTTCAACACAATTTTATGTCTGTTGTTCGAGTTCTAGGCAC
Organism: Ctenopoma multispine; assembly: GCA_034779795.1. Lineage (NCBI taxonomy): Eukaryota > Metazoa > Chordata > Actinopteri > Anabantiformes > Anabantidae > Ctenopoma > Ctenopoma multispine. The sequence continues at coordinate 7,115,570 of JAUYWH010000004.1, forward strand.
ACCAAGATAAACAGGATGCACTTGACCATAATTTACAGGGTTTCTCAAACTTAGTACTCATGAACCTCTGCCCTGCTTGTTATCCAGCTACCCTGCCCTGCCCACGAGTGATTACCTGGATCAGCTATGTTCAGTCAATCAGAAGCTGGAAGATTCCATCTGAGATAAGGGTGAATAGAGAGCCATTCTGATTGACTGGACTCATCAGATGCAGGCAAATCAGCAAAGCAGGAATAGTTAAAGATCAGGGCAGGGGTCCTTCAGGATAGGGTTTGATGTAGAGTGCTACGTCAATGTTTTTTACTTTTGTAAATTAGATATTTCAGTTCTAGATTTTTAAACATTTGTAAAAATGTTTAAAAACATTTTTCCCACTTTGTCGTTGTGGGTTAGTGAGCATAGAATAGTGGGCAAAGAGGCAAATTTTTCAATCTAAAATGAAATCTGCAACACAATGAAGAGTGGAAAATACTTAACCGAATACTTTCTGAAGCCTTGATAAGAACAAATAATTCTGATACAAGGTATTTGATCTTTGCTCAAATGCTTTAACTGTTTAAAGTTTCCCAAAGTATGTCAACAACTATGTAAAGCCAAAACAATATTTGCAAGAGATTTCAAACTGGCTTCAAAATTGGTGTTAATTCAAAACCATCTTTGAGTACTAGCTTTTCTTTACTGATCAATAACAAGCATTAGGCAAGTGTAGTTGAATATCAAATCTGGTCTGCCAGTTGAAGAGTGGAAATACACAGAGAGGCAAAGTCACTTACTGATGTGGATCTCCTGTTGGCTAGTGAAGTCAATGGCTAAGCCAAGGGGCAGAGTGTCTTCATTTGTCTCAGTTACTGGAAGCTCAGCCCTACTTGCGTCTTCCAGAATCCAAAGTTCCCAGATCTAAAGGATGACAATTAGGGATCATCACAGTCTACAGATGTTTGCTGCATTTTTCTTTACAGTCAGTAAGCATAAAATAAACTGTAAATTAAAGCAAATTAAAATAATGAGAATAAAATCAGAGTAAACAACACTGAGCATCAACATGTATTTAGTTGTACATCTGAACAAATCAAGTCTAATCCAACAAAACCACCAACTTAAGTGGTTAAAACTAAAAAAATCTGTTGACTGTAGATTGGGGGAGCACTAAAAAACAAATAATTTAAAAGCAAAAGGTCTTGTCAATGCATTTTATATAATGGTTATGTAACTCCACTTGATATTTTGGAGTACCTCAAACACTCATAACATCATGATTCTCTTTTAAAACACTACCATTGTTTACTTCTTTCCTGGAATTGAAATAGAAGTCAATCATGGTGATATGGACATTTTATTTCAATCTGTATTCTAAACATTAAAAACAATTTCTATAACATCTTCAGCTTTCCACTTAATTACATACCTTGTCGTCTTGTCTGGCGATGACGCTGACCTCGATGGAAGCAGCTGATGCCGCAAACACAAGTTCCCTGAACGAAATAATCAATTTAATGTCACATTAAAAAAAAAAGACATACCACAGTGAACATGCTTTTGAGTTCCTACAGTTTGCATCTGCCTGTAAATTGTGATAATTCTTACCAGTCCTCTACATGGCTGAGGAAGTAATGGTGCTGTCGCTCAGTGCAGCTGCCATACACAGTGTCACCAAAGTTAAGATACTTTGTCTCCACCTTCTCATCTTTTTTCTGTATAAATAATAAGAAATATAAGTTTGTAACATTCGTTTAAGTTACACTGATGAGATGAAAGATCCGAACCGTTTCTTGATAGTTTGGACAGAAAAAGAATGCTACGCCACATGCTGAGATAAGTATCTTCTTTACATGTTGAACTGAGAGCCCATCACAATTTGCAACTTCATTAACTGTAACACAGCTGATACAAACAAGCATTTATGTGATAAGCCATTATTTAAGCTCTAAGAAATCAATAACAAAAGCTTCAAATGGCACACAAAATATCCTACTTAAATAACATAATGTTAATGTCAAGTGCAGTAGGTGCCTCTACATAAAAATGTAATTACACAATGATACAGTGGCTTTCATATGGTCACAATTATCTAATAAGGCGATGAGAAACTGGAGTGGTGCAAGCTGACAAAAACTGAAAAGTTATTAGGTGAAATAAGTGGATGTAGGGCATACTCACAGGGAGGGAGATAAACACTAGCTCAGGAGGGGTCTCAAGGGACCCATCTGCAGCAGCATATACCACTGCAAATACAAAGGTTTTCAACCAGAGCACATCCAGAACTGCAGGAGACAATGGGAAAGAAAGTCATTAGCCACTAGTGGGATTTAAAGAATACATGGTTAAGGCTAAGTGTTATTGTATAGTTTTGTTATCGAAACAATGAAAAGGTCGTAACAGTGAATCAATCCATCTCTCAATACTTCCCTACGCTGTTTGTGATCCTCATGTCTAAGGCCACTGGTTCCCACTTTAGAAAATTCTTTAAAATGGCTCACAAACCTATAGTGTCATTAAAAAAGACTAAATAATTTCCTAAAACATATGAGCAACTATTGTCAGTGAATATTTCAGTGTTCAGAGCAGCAGAACAGTGTATGGGGCAGCAGCAGCTGAGTTGGTAGAACAGTCATCTACAAATCCCCGGGTCAATGGTTCGATTCCCGGATTCTCCATGCTGTGTGTTTTGGTGTCCTTGGACAATACACTGAAACCACGTAGTTGCGCCGACATGTTCTGTCTGGCAGCTGTCCAAACAACAATTTTCCCAAGGGGATCTATAGTATGGCATTATTATTATTATGTGGGATAGACTCAAAATAAACTACAGTGTCCACCTTCAGTGAAATTAAATAACATGTCTTCCAGCCCAATGCTATTGCTTATTAATATGTATTTAAAGTTTTTCAAACAACAACAGAGCTCTGCGGCACACACTGGTTTTGGCCTTTCCACAGAATTTGTTATTGTCGTGTCTTCAATAAAATGTAAGTAAACATATTGGGGCAGCTCTGGTGAATAAAAAGCAAGACTGTAAAACGCTTTGGGTACCAATAAGGTACAAAAACACTATATATATATGCAGACCATTTACATTAACTACATTGGTGATACATAGTCTGATATCCTATGCCATCAACAGGCTGTCTAGCTCAGTATATAGACACAGTAATGGATCTTACCTTTGACAGGTTCATCAGAGGTTGAAGTGTAGAAGTGTGGACATGGGATTACTTTCTTCTCTTCAAGTGCCTTTTGACCACATTAGAACATTTGTTATCCATCTTGTACAATGCAGCTCTTGGGAAGCAATAAGTATTATTTTTTCAAATTATGATCAGTTAGATTTCCTTACTGGTGTATATTGAGTGACTGTGGCATTCATTTTTCCTGCAGCAACTTGTTTTCCTTTAGGACTCCAGCAAACTGTTTGAAGTAAAAAACATAAACTACAGGTGATCTACAATGGAGACAGTAAAGTACAGGTAAACTCCAGTATTGTACGGAGTCTCACTCACTGCAGGTGATGCCACTTGAAGCAGGTAGTTCAGCGTGGACTTTGGCACTGTCAGTAACATCCACAATCATCATACTGCCATCAGACATACAGGCAGCCATAGTGCATGGCTGAGCTGGATTCCATTTCAGGTCCTGCACTAAAGTGCCAGAGGGTACAGCTGGATGCAGCGTTGCAAAAGGTAACGGTCTCGCCTGGAAAAGAAAAATATAACAACAATAATTAAGTATTAGAAAAATAATAATCAAGTTAAAAAGAAAGCGACTAAAGTCGTCATATGCTGTGATATTTGATGGATAAATACATGGGTAAGAGAAGTCATCCAATTTAAAACCTGTCTATATGTAAAACTGCCTTCAACATCAAAAACATACTTTAATGTGTAGTTAATATATTTTAATAATATAGCTGTCAGAGAATGCTTATCTGTAGTGGAGGTTTACAAACAGTGTACTAATAAAAAGTCAAAATACAAAATATTGGATTGAATATTTGCTAAATTTTATAACCATGTATGTTGACTACCAAGTAAAAATAACTGTCTGCTGCATGTCAGACTCTTTGTGAGTTTGCTGTTGTCAAAAATAAAAAGACTAAACTTTACAAAAGCATTCATTTCATTCAGCATCAACTCTGTACCACAAATGTGACTGCAAATAATTTTTACTCCCAAATCTTCCTCTCACACATGTACTGTTCTGAATCAGCCTACTTTGTATAGGTCACATTGCTAGAAATGATCAGTAATTCCCTTGTAGTCATTATTCATTTCAGTCAGTTAACTGCACAGCACACTTATTTACTAGAGGACTGATTTTGAAGACCTAGAGCAACACCCACTCACAGCACAGCCAAGCTGGATTTATCCTAAAGTGGCTCTCCATGATTGTTATACAGACCTCACTTGTACCTGAATAAACACAACGTATGTGCACTGGTGAAATAGTTACCTGGTGCATGAAGACACGAACATCATAGAATGTGAGAGACAAACCCGTCTCCTCAGACACGCCACATACTGACAAAGTAAGTTCATCACAGCTGAGAGTCAAGTGGTGAAGATTCATAGCAACAGTCACTTCTGCCAATGCTGCTATCCCATCAACTGTAAAGGGATTAAATTGTGAGTAAGAGACATAAAAGAAAATTAGGTGAAATATGAACAGTATTACCATTAATAAAATGACAATGTCAAAAAAATGAACAGAATTTCAATGCAAAGCCTGTATCCTCATAATCATACCTATTTCGTTTGAGTTGCCATCAACTTTATCAGCAGCCAGAATATCTTGAGTATAGTAAACTTTGAATGTTTTGTCAAGCCCAACAAAGGTTAAGCCATATTTGTTTGAGATGGAAAGCAGGCTAGATCTTTCTTTTGGCAAATCCTCAGCCGGCTCAAAAACTCTGGCTTTCTTCATTTGGCGAAACTGAAAGTCCTAAAACACAAAAACAGCAATGTTTATTACTTCATAGTGACTAGTTATGAGTGGTAAATATATATGAGTGAATTTCAGTAACAGCAACTTAAACTCAATTGAGCCTCCTCCTAGGAAGTAAAACAGTAATAACTACATTGTAAACATGCTTGACAACATGTATTTTTCACTTACTGCGTCAGACACAAAGCGGGATAAACATAAAGCAACGCTATTTGACTTATTTTCAAATTCACATGATAGTTTGTGAACTGCAGTAACGAAAGCTAAGTACCAGAACATAGCTAACACGCTAATATGATGAAAAGATGTTTTGGTACCATTTCAGAGGTAAACAAGACAAATACAAGACAACATATTAATGAAGACACCTTACTACATAATTTAACATAGTTGGTTCATTCACCTAACTTCAACTTTTGACCACACATTTACCTACATGCGAACAGCCACCGTGCTAGCATTTGTAGCTCGGCTAGCTACAAACTCGTAATTTTTTGCTTAATTGTGATACTTCTAACCTGTTCTCATATTGTAATTAATGTAAAGCGGCGTGGATACGTTTGGGTTATGGTTAACTAAACGGTCAGACTAACTAGCTAGCCTAGACAGAAATACTGACGATAGTATGACACATCGCTAGCAAACATTAGCCTCAACATGCTAACTTGTCAAAATTACTAGTGGATAACAGATCCCACCTTCATTTCCCTCTCAGGAGGGGAATCTGTATCGTCGCTCATTTTTCAGGCCAGAAGATGATGCTTTTCCAGGCAGGTTTATTCCTTTCTAGTGTACATGTGAGACTAATTTCTACTGAGCCGCATTAGTTGTGTGAGCACAGCTGAAAATACGCCGCGCGATTTCGACGAAGAAGTGACGTCATAGCTACGTAGGACAACAAATGGATGCCAGAGCAACATTGGAGCAGAGCAACATTGGAGCAGAGCCCTAGAGATGGGAAGTGTTGCGACATTGAGGGGGGTCAAAAATGAGAGCGGGTCACGTGATTCATGGACCCTCATGTTAGTTCATCATCTGCTGGATGATAAAGAGCTAATTGCTATGAAACATAATATCAATATTCTGCAATAATCAAAAATATAACAGATGTTCAAAAAAGATGCTACTGTCTTATGCAACATTCATGCTCCTATATTATTTTCTATATCTTATTAAAAAAGACCTTTTGACATTTCAAGTTGACTTCATTTTACATACATCCTTCCCAAGATTTTTATACTACTAATAATAGCTGAATTGTTGTCTTTTATTGTTCCAAAGGCAATATACCTACTGTATTTTAGTATGGTTGAATTCCAGTGAATATTTCAGCAAAATTGAATGTGGTATTAATTGCTCTATACAATATTACAGACAGTTAGAATGACCATTTTACTTTAATTATGTTTGCACCTTCTTCAGATGTATTTCTACATTACATCACAACTAGCGAAAACTTATAAACTTGGTTCCTAACGTGAAGTCTTCTCAAATGGCATCTTCTTGTCTGACAGCTATTTGGCTGTGCAAACCCCTAAAGTTCACCATTCTGTGTAAACAAAGACATAACTTAAAAAAGAAAGAAAGAGGAGGGTCATATGTGGTGAAGTAAAGACTTTTATTAGAAAGCAGAATTTTCTGTATTGCATGTAAAGAAATCAGGTACTCTTGGACTACATAACTGAAACTTGTGATGGCAAATATCATGATGGGAATGAAAGGTAGATTTTTCTGCAACATCAAAAGTGGCAACTTATGATATATATACAATATGTATATATTATTGATGCTTGAGTCAGAAGGCGCATAAACATTTTAACATTTTTCATTTGAAACATAAAGCAGTACCAACACTGAATTTGTCCCATCCCAGTTTGCCTTTTCCAAACCCTGTTGATAGTGAACATCGTTATCATGATCAAAGTGTAGGGTTGCATGATAAGAACCTCTTTTGTCATATGGACCATTGTCCATTAAGAGGTTGCTAATAAGCCCAGACTTATTAGGCTCAATTTTAGGCCCATTCTTAGTAGAGCATTACAAATATGGTCCATGTCAACATGGGACAGCTGTGTTCAGCACCAAGGAATCAGTCAAATATCAGTGAATCCTTGTTGAAGAGACACACACTTTACCAAGAGGTTTGGAGTTAACAGCACAATGCCACTCCACTCTGGAAAGTAAGCTAGCACAGACCAAAAATCTAGAGAAAGACAAAGCAAATAGCAAGAGCACAGCAAGTCATGTCAGATATTCCATAGTGCACTTTGGGTCTCATCCCTATTCTGATTGTCAGCGCTCTGAACACATGGCTTTAAAAGTTGCGTTTTGCTCTCTTTCACCTAACCCTCAATCACTCTTGACATTTTCCTCCACCGTTTTATTTTTCAAAGTGGTTCTAAAGTGCTGGCATTATGACACGTACACACACATATAAACTTTTAGTGCATTTTAGTGTGAGTCTGCTGAAAGTTCAAATGCACACTCAAGTTGGGTAGTTAGTTTATGTATTCCACTCTCCATCAATACTTTACTTTCATTTTACAATGGATTAAACTTTACACAAACATTCAAGAAAAGGCTGGGGTGTTTGATTAAAAAATACAACCCTACTCATTGCAAGACTGCACAGTCTTTGCGAACAGTGACAACAGTTGTTCAGCAGAAAATACATGGTGCATAAAGATCAGAGGTTTCATCAGGTTAGAGTGAGTGTCAGAATGGCATGCATTCTATTATACAAGTATTTCTTTGCATATAAATGTATTGTTTTCAGGATAAACCATTCAGTGGAAAAAAGACTACTGTGCCCATTAGTTTTACAGTAATATGGGATGAACAGAGCACTGTGGGTTTGTGAAAATAAGGTATTTTCAGCCAGCAATCTCATTCTGTTTCTTATTTAATCACATTTAGTTCATACAGGTAAATGGCAAATATTCCAAGAGAAAATTATCTGCCAATTATTAAAGAAAAATAATCTTAACTACAGAGTTTGCTGTGTTGGTAAGTACAAGTACATGTACCGGTACTTGAAAGTACATGTAAAATACATGATACATACATTTTACTGGACTTTGTCTTTCAGACACCTCAAATAGAGCGTATTCCCCCAAGAGTTAGCCATGACATTCTCTGAGATATTCTCAGTTTTAAGTGCAACATCATTCATGTTCAAATTCACCCTGCACAAGAAAAAGAAGAAGAGAAAAAAAGTAGAGAAGCAAGAAAATATTTTCCTAAAAAAGTTGGTAGCTTTTTTTGGCCCACACCAAATCAGACATACTATATCTTTCTGTTTTAAAAAAACAACAAAATAAAAAACAGATGCTTGGAACAGGATTAAATGTGAAAGCATCAAGGGAAATACACATCAAATATTTTTGCGTGTGATTTTTATGTGAAGAAGATGTGAAATATTTTCATTTTAAATGTGAACAAGGGAAAAGACAGGTTTGACTAACACAGATATTAAAATAGATGATTTATAGATTTCATTACACTTTTTTGATGGATGTCAGTTCAGGGGATCCAGGTTGTTGCTGATTAGAAGTATTAGTATATCTATCTGGCCCAGTCTGGCCAATTTTAACATTTCTGAATTACGTTAGTATTTAGTAAGTGTCTGTATTCTACCACTATACAGTGGGTCCTTTGTCTTGTTACATAAAGTTATGGTGCACATCACAACATCCACTCCCACGCAGTCACAGTCTAAGGCACTGCTCCACAACCCTTCATCACTACAGTGGAGTATATCAATGATCCACTCTATTCTGCTTAGTTTTAATAGTAGTTCATTTCAAATTCCTCTAAGATTAAGTAGTTGAATTATGCAAAGTTCAAACAGTTTAAAAATAGATCTTACTAAAAGATTTATTGTGTATGAAAATAAAAAAGAGGGAAAACAGACTATTTTTTTAATGTCATAATTACTGCACAGTTTAGCAGTGGAGTACAGGGAGCTCCATTTTACAGTGTAGCAGTTTGACTGAGTTGCAATCTGCAGGATTTACATCTAATACAAGATGTAATCTAAAATAATTACTGTAATTATATATGTATGAGTTTTGGGGAAGACAAATCAGAAGTGCAAATCAGGAGTGTAAGTAATCCTCTCAAAAGTCCAGTAATTAAGTTAATGGCTCCAATAAACAAAATCTTTATTATTTCGTTTTTACAAAACCAACCGTAGGTACCAAAACGTAATAAATTAAAAATGAGTTAACGAAATAATTTGCTAAACTTTAAAGTATATCTACACATAAACTTTTAGAATCTTTCAGTTGTGGGGACATGTATATGTCATTTCAACATTAGAGAAATACAGTACATAACATAACAATAGAGTAGTTTTGTACATACTAGGGAAATGCTCCTTGGTGTTAACCATGTTGGAAGACTTCTCACATCAGTTTACAAAAAAAATCACAAAATTGCTAAAGCTTTAGGTTAGAACATTATCCAGACTCACAGTCAGATTAATTTTACATTATGGCCCATTTTTAAGATTATACAATTGAGGAACAAAGTGAGTCTTATAAAAACACAGATTCAGTATTTTACCACATTCAGCCAAGGCTTGGAGCCCTCACTATAGCAGTGCTACAGTTTACATTCATCCATCATCCCAGCCATTCCATCACAGCCACCTCCCAAAGGAAAAACTATACTGTAAACGTCATTATTATTACCTAGTGCAATTATAACCCTGTGTTTCTTGTGCAGGTCCATGTTGAAGCATCCTGCAGAGAACCTGACACAAGATTGTGGAACAAAGATGGAGAATAACCAGGCCCAACATTTGATGTTGCACAGCACATACAAATCAAATAAATCAGGGGCACATATTGAATATTGAATTTTATGCTTAATTGTTTTTCTGATTGATTTTACTTTTCTACCACTTCATAAATAGCTAAGTTGGTGGCTTAAAATAACTTTGGAGTTAATTAATAAAAAAAAAATCTGATGTTTTGATGGTGTGATTAAATGTGCTTTTACTGCTGATCAGGAAAACAAATAAGACAGAACACATTTTAAAACGTGCGTTATTCAAAATTAAAAGTAAAAGCTGTTTAGACTGCATCGCTATGCGTGGCAGAAAGCATGAACACAGATATCAAAAAAGAAAATTACTATGAGAAGTACAGGTTTAAGTTTCCCTACTCCATCGCCTTCTACAGTCATGACCATTTGTTTCTTTCCAAACACACAATCCCCTAAATCAAATAAATAATCAGGGTGATGTGGAGGAAATTTAAAGTCTTTAGTACAGTCATATTTTGCCAAACACCTTAGTTTCCCCACCTATTAACCTTCTTTGAGTGCAAATGCAAGAAGCCAGCAGAAATTGCTCTTATAATTTTATTAAATAATTTACCCCCACCCCCCTCAGGAAATTAACAGGATGGAAGCAGCACTATGTAGCCTTGGTGTCACACCACCAAATCAAGGTGAAACAGGGCTTCTCTCTGGATTTGTTTTTCTTCTACCACTCAGTGTAGTGCACTTCTTCTTTCTACTCCATATAGTGAGTTCTCTACCCATGGTCAGACAGCACACTCCGTTGTAAATAAAAGAAAATCCAATTGATACTTTGTCAAACGCCGTCAATCCTGGGTCACACCCAGGTCAGTTCTAACATGTGTCAGACTGAGGTCAGGTCCCAGTGAGAAATGGAAAATAAGTTCTTTTGCGTATTAATGACATATTTCGAGGCAACAGTAGCTGTTTTCTTATTTATATGCAGGTTTGTGGCTTTGTTGTTGTTGTTTTCAACTGTTCTCTGTATCCATTGTTTGTACTCATGCATGCAAGCTTGGATTTTAGTGCATGTTTTTCTTCATGTCTCTCTCTGTATATCCAAGACAATTATTTGTTTTTAATGCATTGGTGCAGATATTAAATGGTGTATGTGTGTGTGTATGTGTGTATGTTGGGAGGGGTGGTATGGAGCAGACACAGGCATCGCATTGACAATGTGTCATGGGCAAATATGTAAGAAAAAACATCTCCATGTGATAGATTCTGTGTTAGATAGTAGAGAAGTCTTTGGCTTTCACAGAAAAACCTGTCATGTCTAATATAAAAATGACAATCTGTTTTAACAGGCAAGAAAATTGTTCTTTTTAACGGCACTAATATAGCACTTGACCTTTAATTATAATACTATCTTTGTTATACGGCCATACATATCATATGATGTGACATGGGCAAACCCTAAAAAATAAAATGCTTTTGAAGAGAGAGCACTGTTTTCCCAAGTTTACACGGGTTATTTTCAGATGCAGCTTTCCAAGAAAATAGAATAATTTTATAAATCATTATACCACACATCATAAACTGCCAGCGAAGCAGCCATTGCTTTTGTATTGCACTGAAATGATGAATCATTACAGTCATTTGTTCTGCTATCAGGCCTTTGTAATATTGCTGCGGGTGCCGAAATACTTAGTAAATACTGAATATATGAAAAAAAAAGGGTGGAGCAGAAATCATTGATTTTCTCAGTGTGCTAATGCCATGCCTGTGTCTACTTCTACAATCAGTGTTCTACTTCCACTATGAGTAAGTATGCGTGCACAGAAGCACACACGTGAGCATGCATGTGAGACAAATTTTTTTATAGTAACACCACAAGCGCAGCTTTTTATACTGAATAATCCTTGTTGAGGAAGCACAGAGGAGAAAGAGTGGTGGACGAGATGTTAGAGTAAGAGAGCAAGCAAAATAAAATGCGGTGATAAAGAGATTTCACAATGTGAGAGGCAACCCGCACGGACATTCACTGTCCATTCAACCTCAGACCTTGTCCAAAACTTTCAATTTCCTGGTCAGGGGGTGTGTCACCGCAATTGCCTGCTTCAGCTCCTGGCATCAAAGTTGGTGCCCCCAGTGATCCCTCAGCACCTTCTAACCCAGCTTCATCCTCATCTTCTTCCTGTTCTTCCTGGGTGACACCTTCGCCTTCACCTTCAGCCTCTGCTCCAGCTGCCCCAGATCCGGGGCTGCCCTCTGCCAATGGTGGGTGAGTCCTGAGAGGGTCTTTCCGTTCTGGATACAACCTTTGCTCTAGGGTTTTGAAGTCAGGCTCAAAGGGGAGGGGCACCCCTTGTTGTGAGGCACCCAGTGCCAGGCCAAGACCCACAGCAGCACCCATCCCCATTCCTGCACGGTACACCTCCATGCCATCAGGCAGCATGGACTTGATCTTGGGCAACCATCGCTTACGGACTCGCCTTGCATTTGTGCACATGTCAGCGGCAATCACATTCATTTCACTCTCCTTGAAGTTAGGGTTGAAATTTTGACAGTAGACTGTAAAAGAGATAAAACTTCATGTAGACAATAGTACCTTTTGGCAAATTCTGTCATATATAAATGATAAGATAATAAAACCTACGTTTGACAGCGTTGAGGACCCTGCTGTCCAGGGGTTTCCTACTGGGGTCACTAGTAGAAGAACGGATACCTGTTCCACAGCTATTGGCTAAAGTGTTTCTGCAAGGATACAAAGCCAACACCAGGGGGCAGAGTCATCAACAGGCACATACAGTAGAAAGACATGGGAACACACACAACTAACCGCATTGCACAACATGGCCACAGATGGAGTGTGAAAGTTGGTTTGTGACAACTGCGGTAGTGTTAGAGTCATAAACAGAACACAAATCTCACAGTGGGCCCTTAAAGACAAACTAAAGTTGATCATGTCTTTATACTCACCTGTCAAAGAATGTGGCTAGCAGGCGGCGTAGCAAGACTTTGTGTTTGATACCAGCACATAGATGACAATTCATCAGTTGGCCTCGAGTCATGAACACCTGTGTACCTGTGTAGTTAGAAAAACATTTCTGAGAAAACGGCTCACATTACAACCAATTTCACTGGCTTTAAAGACTCCAGAGGTGTGCCCTCGAATAACTACCAGTCCTTCTTCTAACCTTCTAACTTTTTGCTACATTTAAAATTCAAGTTCAAGGATATCTTTAGAGTTTGACAAAGCTTGAGTTGACCATAGTGGAATGAGAAAACTCACAAGGAATTAAAGTTGGAGACCATCAAATTAAAACATACCAGCATTAAATTCCTTAATTTTTGTTAAAATCTCTTTATGTCCATGTATCGTGCATCTGACCAGCAGAGTTCAGAACTTTTAACATTCTGCTTTTAATTCCATTACCTTATGTTTTCATTTAATCTGAACATATTGTGTCTGGCTGTCTGTGTGTAAAGTACACTAAGAAGTATTAAGACTCCATTCTTTTGTCTGAAAAGATTCAACTTTAAGTTGATCCAACTTTTTACCAAGCCCCAGTGTAGGAATCAAATTAGCTACATGTTGAACGGTACCTGCTCTGAAAGTTTCTGTTAGAATGCCAAGAGCAACATGCAGAAAGAGTTCAGTTTTGCCTGAAATATGTTTTTGCCTCATGCTCTCAGTGCCCTGTAAGCCATAAAGATCTGATTGATGACTACTGCAGAGATGGTTGTCCTTCTCTCACAGTCTTCAATTTCTGCAGAACAACTCTGCAGTTCTGTTTGATCCCTTTCGGACACAATAACACAGGCCAAACCAAATCCAAATAACTCAATACGTATCATCCAACCTGTCTATATGATCTTCCACCTACCCACAGCTGAATTTTAAATAATGCACACTTTGTTAAATGTGAACAAAGTGTACAGACAAAAAAAATTGCATATAGTATAATGTGGGATGCATGTGGACCTACCAGCTACCAATTCCAGCTTCTCCCCAGGGTCCCCCTCAGTGTAGAGCTTAGGGTGGCAGCGGTAGCCTATCTGGCTGATGAGGCTTGCAGGCAGTGCTACCAGGTCCCTGCGGATGAGCACACAGTTGCGGTTCTCCAAGGCCAAGGGCACTGCTGCCATTTCTGCCTTGTCCTGGACTGATGAAATAAAGCGGGAACAGAAAGGTTTCAGGAACGCATGCAAACACCAAAAGAATTTGCATTACACAGCAAAACAATAACAGACAAATATGTTTGCATGCATTAATTTACCACTGCAAAAACCTTTTCTATCACCCCTACACACTGCGTGTCCTGTTTAAAGAAAGTCTAGATGTGTAATTAGTGAAGCAGGTTGGTGTAACCTCTTACAAGTTTGTTGTGTTTCATAAATGTTTCAGAGTACTGCAGATGTATCCCAGATAAGTCATGATGCTGCATAAGCAACTTGAGTTTTGGAAGGGAACAGATCTGAGGCTTGGTGTTAGGTTCTTGCTCACAAAATTATTTTGCCTAGACCCTGCACACACACACACACACACACACACACACACACACACACACACACACACACACATACACACACACACACACGCAGATCAGGAAAAACGAAACCCTTAACTGCCACGCACATACACATACTGTACACAGAAAAATGTGGATTAATGCATTTGCATGCACATACACACTGTTGACCTATGCCAAAATACACGCACACACGCAAGTTGTGAAGGGTTCTCAAATATCCCACAATGTCACCCTGGGGTGCTCTGGCTGATTGCAGATAGAGTGCATTTCATAAATATCTGAAACTCTAGAGTTTGACAAACCTGTGTGATGCCTTCACAGGATGCTAAGAATAAAGAGACGTGTGTATACGTTTGTGACTCTCCCATGGTGTCCGTGTTAGTATGTGAGTGCTAACACAGGTGAACATATCTATGCCAGCGTGTGTAGGCAAATATGCATCAGTTTGAAAGTGTGGCGAAAGAGAACAAAAAGCAGCACTAGCCAGCTGTAGCTGTGATAAGGAGTGTGTTGTTGGTCACGATGCACAATCCAATCATAACTCCATAAAGCTGAGAGAACCCACACACATACTGGAGGCACAACATCCTGTTTTTTCAAGATGCGCAGGATACATGATTTATGAAAGATTAAATAATGTAACTGGGATGAAATGAATGTGCATCAGTTTTATGACCAATGCATGACAAGTCTAAACAAGGAGCAGCTATGTTCCAAAACCCCTGCATTTATGGTTATACACTACCGGTCAAAAGTTTGGACACACAGAGAAATGAACATGTTTTTGAAAGAAAAGCAGATTTTATGTCACATTGATCAGAAATACAGTGTAGACATTGTTAATATTGTAAATTACTATTGTATAGTAGCTGGAAACAACTGTTGTTAATAATATTACATTCAAATTAATAAATGTACTATCCTATCATCAGCAAACATTAGTACTGTCTTCTAGTCCTTTATGTTTGCTAGTGCTAATTTATTCATTTAAAAGAGAAGCGAAAACCCTGAGAAATGAGAACATAGCTGATGACATTTTGACCATGTTTTTTATTAAAAAAATGTATTTCCTGTGTGTGTCCAAACTTTTGACTGGTAGTGTATATTTCTGCAAGTCATGCCAAGTTTTACTTTTAAATCAGGCTTATATTGAATCTTCTCTATCTAAGCCAAGGGCAGCTGATAAAAGCAATGCACTTAGTCAGTCTTACATGACTACAAAGATAATGCGCATGTAGGACAGATATTTTCTTGTTAGCATTTGTTTATTTGAGCAGTTTTTCTATGAACCCACTTCAATTTACTGTAATCATGGCAAAAGTTGTGCAGTGGAATGAAATATTTGAGTCAGATAAAAATGTTAGTTTTTGATTACAAATAAGAACATACTGTATTTTAAAAGGTTCTTAATGATACTATTTCAGAGTGATGAGTAATATACCACTGGTGTTTGAAATATACCTAAACACTATAACACTTTATAAAGAGTTTAGTAAAACATCTATATAAAATAATACTCACGTCCATAGGGGTTAGTTGAACGTCCATAGAGGTGACTGTAGGTATCCTCAGTGATCCCATCATACGTCTCTTCTTCAAACTCCTCATCCTCATTCTGGTAAGATGTAGGGCTGTCAGTGGTGGGCAGGCTAGATGCTCCCGGACTGGACCTTTCAACTCCTGCTCCTCCTCCTGTTCCACCTCCACTGGCCCCTGGAAGATGGTAAGGAGGCAAACCAGGGATGGGGGTCCCTCCAGCTGTTGTGTAGAAAAGTGAGCTGGCCCTTGCCAGCCGACTCCCCAGCTCTGAATACGAAATCTTGCTTTGTGTTGAGGGTATTGTCTGGGCTGTTGGGTCACCACCTTCTAGTTTAATCTTACGCTGAGATGGAGACCAACCCGGGGTTCCCAAAAGAGCAGCCACCGCTAGACCATTACCATTATTACAAGGACTCTGTGGTTCGGATCCTGTTTCTTCTAACGACCCTGCTGTTTGCGAGTCACAGTGAGGCGAGTTTGCCTTGAACATAAGGTCCATGCCTCTTTCAACTATATGCTGAATTTGGAGGTAGCCAGCTGTGTACATTACCACTAGCTGTTCACTAGCTGCCATCGTTAGCTTCCCTGTATAGCAGAAAGTAAGGATCTGCTCAAAGCAAGCAGGTGTGACTGAGGAGGGCAACTCAAACTGAGTCTTGGTGGAGCTGCTGAAGAGGTCACGAAAATAGAGGCTGCTGGCAGCCAAAACGGCCCGGTGGGCTTTGAACGCCTGACCTGGTTAACAGACAGAGGACAGAAAAAGAAGTTGAGAATACTGACTAAAAAACGTAAGGTTTTGTAACCAAAACAAAATTTACTACTAACCAACCTTTGACCAATATGGATACATCGCAGTAGTGTCCAAGGAGGCGCTGCTCATTAAGTGAGCCCAGAACAGTGGCTCCAAAGTTTGGGATCTCCACATGAAGCAGCTGGGACATGTTGGCTGGAGAGGATGATGGGTTTTCAGATATTCACAGCAGACTTTGCCAGTGAAAGAGGCATCTGTAGAAAAAAAAAAAATGAAAAAAATGAAGGTATAGAGAGCACGTTGGGGAAGTAAGAAATAAAGAAGAAGTGAATAAAAAATGCGTGAAAGATGAAAAGACGTGCCAGAGGGAGGTAGACAGGCGAGAAGGGAAATTTGAGAGCATCTTAAAGGAAGCAAAGAGCAAGAATGAAAATAGAGTTGAGATTAAGTGAGAAAATGAACACAGTTGAGGGAGAAGTGAGAGGTGTGCGAAAGACAGATAGATATGTAGAGATAGTGGGTGAGAGAATAAAGGCAGGAGAAATAAAGGAGGAGTCAAGCCAGTCCATAAAAAAGGAATACAATACAGTGCATGCTGTACATGAGAACGTTGTGAAACACCTTAAGGCTATGTTGTTTTACATGACTTAAATTCCAGGAACCCTGGACTCATTCCATGCATTGCATTTAATGCATCAACAACAATTCTTCCTCAGACTTTCTTGACCTGTAAGTCATCCTTGACAACAACTTTTCTCTGCTCTGTCTTCTATGTCATAGATTCTCGTAGACCTCCTTCATCTCTGTCTGTCCTCTTTATAAACTTTTGTCTAGTAAACAAAACAGCGCAACAAACAATTTGATATTAACTTTGATAGCTCCCTTTACTCCTTCTCAGTAATAGTCTCCAGGCATACTTGCACCTTCTTTCCTGCCCTGAACCTTGTGTCATTGTTTTTTTTTCTTCCCACCAACCCACACACACACATACACACACACACACACACATATATACGCACTAGTTTCATTATTGAGCAATGCTGCAGAACAGTTTCCAGGAATACAAACTGAAAAAAATGTCACCGCCTCTCTCACACACACTCTCTCTCTCTCACTCCCACTTCAAGCAGTCCATACAGAGAGACATGCACTCTGGCTTACTTACATAAAAGTGTGCAAGAATAAACACACAGACACACACATACAGTACAGGCTACATAGGGAAATTACTGTGTACTCTGGCACATAAGCACTCACCTGGAGAGACCAGCACACGACTTTCCCCTGCTGTCTTTCACACATGCACAAATATACAAAAAAGTGCTTGCTGTTATCCCACACAGTTCTGACCTTTGTAAGCCAGTCTTCTGGTTAAGACACACCATTGAGCCTTGACACACACAAACACAACAGCAGCAGCCGGGACCAGGAGAGAAGAGGAGTAGTTAGAGATAGAAGCACTCTGATGAGCTCCGTCTGGTTGAGTCCCGTTTTAACTTAAAGTGTCATTCCCACTTTCTCAAAGATGATTCTCTCTGCTGTCTGACTGACTTTTCTCTGTCTGTCTTCCCTAGCCTATCCTCTATCTCTATATCCTCCAAAGTCCCATTCTCTCTGCTCACTGTCTGTCCTAGTGCTGTCTCAAAGCCTCCCTCTGCCTCCCTGTCATTATCTCTCTCTGTTTCTCTCCTCTCTCTCCACTCTCCAAGGGTTGAATTCAACAAGTGCCGCTGTAGAGAGAGAGAGAAAGAGAGAGAGAGAGAGTGTGACAGAGAGAGGGAGAAAGAGAATGGGTAGCAAGAAAGCGAGAGCAGAGCGAATCAATGATGAAAGGAGTGGGAGGCTCGGTGTGTGCGTGTACGCATGTGTCTGTGCGCGTGTGTCTGATCAATGCAGTATCTATACGTCGCAGGGAGTGGGAGGGAGAGAAAAGCACAGGCTACAGTTACAGACAGAGACAGAGACTGGGCAGAGCTAGAGAGAGGCAAAGGAGGGAGGGAGCGAGGGGAGAGTTGAGACAGAAAGAAAGTCATTTGAGGACAGTACGAGTAGAGAAAGACAATTAGGTTGAAGCAACTTCTGCCACTTTCCTGTGGACATAGATGCTTACAGTATATGGTCTAACAGAAACAGGAGGAGAATGACTAAGACAAAAGAGAAATGAAAAAAGCTTACTGAGGTCACAGCCACCATTAATTAATTAGACACAGAATAGTGAAACTTCTAAAATCCCTGTTTGACGCAAGTCTGGAGAGATGTGTCACATCTGGATAAAGCAAAGCTTTATTAACTTGGAAACTTCAATATACACAATTCAGGAATCCTCTAATCCTTCCAACTTGTGGAATTAAAAAAAAAGGTTAATCAAAAACACAATCTGTCATTTCAAGGTATTTCCCATTTTCCTGCAGTCTTTGGAAGACAATAGTTAAAAAAAGAGGCTTTACTTTTGAGCAAGTGTTGTGTATTTTCTCTGAATCATGCAAGGACCTCTCTGCCAAACACCTACACACAAGTAAGAAGTACTGTCTACACGCAAGGCTATTTTGTATTTCTACATGAATTGATAAATTAAATGATTAATTTACGCCTCCACATTGGTGGCTCAGCTTGTTGAGGTGACATTTATGTACTTTCTGTTGTTACTTTTTTGACCAGTGTATGAAAGGCCTCTCTAAATGTTGCATGATGTGGATAAGGAGGACAGGAGCCAGATGTCACAGCTTGTGACAGGAGAGCAAAGACGAAAGACAACAGCAAAAGGAGACAATAACTTCCAGAAAAATGTGTGTGGGAGGACATGAATGTGAACTGCTGTGACAGATGAGTAAGTGCATTTTTATAGTATGTGCATATACACACATAAAATTGTTGCAAAATTCTCCTATGTCAGAGAAAAATTGTAGGAACACAATGGAAGAAACATCCTGACCACCATGCTGCATTTTGAGTAATGACATAAAGTCAGCAAACATTGAATAAATTATTAAAAAAACTTACACTTTACTTACAGTAAATCTTTTCATCTCACACTACATAATCAGATGAAAAAAAATTAAAAAGCAGAATAATTTTATATCTGAGTATGAGCCCAAAAAGCATCCAGACACAATGGTCTTCTTTATTTTCTTGCCAAAGAAATGTCAAGTGGAGAAAGTTGTGCTAAACTGAGCAAACTTTTACTCTTCAGTCACAACGGAAACATGAAAGGGAGGATATCACAAAGCGTTGAATACAGTGAGTCAGACTTCAGTTTAGAGAGCTTTGCCACAGCAGTGTGATATCTGTGCAGCACATATAGGCACACATGAGTGAGCACACACAAAAAGCACATTCAAACGCAGGAGACACAAATCCGCAAATACACTAATGCAAACACATATATACCCTCCTGTGTTCTTCCACACATGCCACACACACACACACACACAGTCAGGTAATCTCTCTGTGCACACTCAGCAATATACATTCTGTTTATCTGTCTGTCCCTCTATAAATCTCTCACACTGCGTGTGCATCCATCAGTTATTGTGACTATTGTGTCCTTAAAGCGCCTCTTGCTTTTCCCTTCTCCCTTTTCTCTATCCTTCCTGCTCTGCATACCACATACCCACTGTCTCTCTGCCAATTAATGCACACAGGGCTGCATTGCAGTGAGGTTGGCGCGTG
Source organism: Ctenopoma multispine (assembly GCA_034779795.1). Classification (NCBI taxonomy): domain Eukaryota; kingdom Metazoa; phylum Chordata; class Actinopteri; order Anabantiformes; family Anabantidae; genus Ctenopoma; species Ctenopoma multispine. The sequence goes on from JAUYWH010000004.1 coordinate 7,135,751, forward strand.
CCACAGCAGCAAGCACAGTACAGAGTCTACAGACATGCATGTACGTGCCAGCCGGGCAGAGTGAGAGGGAGAGGAGGGGTGGAGTGAGGCATAAGATGAAGAGGGAGGGGGAGAGAAAGAGCAAAGGAGAGTGAATGGAGAATATGTTGAGTCAGGCAGACAGGACGGCGGTGTGCCACTCTGCACATATACACCAACACAGAGCTGCATGTTCCTGTAAATGTATGCAATATCACATGTATGAATACATACATGTATACACATACAATTAGGCTTATACACGTACACTGTGAGGATGCACAGGCATGCACATTCTCGCATACATCAAACCACGAACACCATCATGCACATGCAAATTGCAACCTCCCCCCGCCTGAATTATATAGAGACTTTTTATCAGCAGCATGCTGATAAAAAATATTGTAAAGAAAATACAGGCATGCATATGTTTGCCTAACAAGTGATTATATGTGTGCATAACTCTCTGCTGCTTAAGTCCTCATTTCCTTCAGTGAGTGTTTGCATTTCCATGTCAAAGTTTTCTAATCATCATCGCCCTCCTTACCCAGCTGTGACTTTTGCCACTGTATTTCAGATATACATATATATGCATATATGTGTGTGTGTGTGTGTGCGTGTGAGTTGAGATATGAGATTTAAATGCTGTTCTGATTGCTGTTGTCTGCTTTGTTGGAATGTGCTACATCCATTTTAATCAAGGATTCATACCTACGCACAGTGTTATTAACTGTAGCAGCAGGTCCAGGCATATTTGAATAATATGAAGAAATGAGACTGTTCGCCAGATGGCACACACACATACAGTACATGCGCACACATAAACATACACACTTATTTTAATTAGTAGTTATACTGTAGCTACCTACCAAGAGACAATAGGGCAACATTCAACCATAAAACCATAAAAGTCACACACATTTTGGATTCATATTTGCAATTTAGTACTTTGTTGAATAGTTCAACCAAGTTCAATCTTCAAGTAAAGTTGGTGTCTCACAATGTAGAAAAAATATTAGGAAGACACATTTGCAGGAAAGTGGTAATATGAATTTATTTTTAATTTAAAGTTCAGCAATCTGTAAAAAACAAAATAATTTTTTTGAATTGAGCTAAATAGGAACAGATCCTACCCCTCTTGCTTATGTTGCCTCTATACAATCTCAACATGAACAGTTCCCTCATTATAAATATTCAGATCCTGCAGTTGTTCTCATGTCTAAAGTGTACCAGACAACAGATTCTATCCACGTTGAGACGGCAACGCTCCCTGGCAACAGTTCTACCAATCGGGACTGAGCGGGTGTCTGCCTGAGTCTGTCTGAGTATCATTATGGGATGTCGTGAGAGAGAGAGAAAGAGAGAGAGAGGGAAAGGGTAAGAGAGGCTGCTTATCACTGCTTATAATGCAGCATCATTCTCTGTGTATAGACCCTGCTGGGTGAAGTTGTCTGCACATAGTCAGGATCAAAATCATCTTTTCTTTAAAAAAAAAAAAAAATCTCCCAATGATTCACACAGTTATGTAACAAACAGACAACTATGAAATGATTTGTTGTGGGCTGAATATTGTCTGGTATCTTTCCACTTGTATTCACTCAATATGCGCCAATCATGTAACTCTGTGGTTTAACTACGAGAAAAAAGGTCTGAATTTCAGGTTTAACTAACAGTTCAATGCGGCCTGTGGCAAGACAAAAACGACAAAATCCCACATAAGGTCTAAATCCTAACATTAGCATGACAGAAAAATCTAAAACGTATTTAGCTTAATTACTCAAAGCAATTATGATCAATATATTGACAATAACAACGTGATGTCTATGTGTAAAGTGAAACAGGTTGTGAAGTTGCAACTTCACAGTTTTGTCCACTACTGCCACTTATTCTTTTAATTTATAGCTCCCACTGTAATCTATTTGTCCCACGTTAAAAGCCCAACACAATTAGCAGCTAACTGGTAACTAGTCCAGCATCCAGAACCTAAAGAGCCAGATATTTTTCTCAAGAGCTGGTGAAGACCAAAAACAGAGCCAAAAAAAAGGTGGGAGGTATTGGACTCACGTTCATGAGAGGGCCAAAACCACAACTCTAAATAAATGCTAATCCATTAGAGGTATATAACTATAATACATTACTGTTGGCAGTAATAACATGTTGGCACAAATACATGGTCTTTTACTTTATAAGAGAGCATCCTCACTTGGATTGACAAGAGATTCAGTAATTTGATAAATCTGGTTTATTGTCCAGCCTCATCACATACTGTACTATATTTTCTGCTGTTACTGTAAATAATTAATAGCTGTTTATTTTCCTTTATTTTATGTCAAAGGCTGAGTTGTTATACTGGCCAAATGGAAATAATGTCGTCCTGACCATTCTCTGTAGCTGCTCATAGTGAAGAGACAAGGACATAAACACATACTGTAAATGCTTGTTGTAAATGTTTTGTAGAGACAAACTGCACTGTACCAAGTGAGCAACTACCACCTGTTATTGCACCAAAAATTTCTACATTCCACAGTGGCCCGGGGCTTTATCAAACATAAAGTTGTGACAGAAAACTCCTGTAACAGCAGACTACCTGTCAGTTTAGCTTGCAGTTGTGGTGACATGCGTGAGAGAAAAGCAGACAGAGGAAGAGCATGGACAGTGTGTGTACATGTGTGTGTGTGTGTGTGTGTGTGTGTGTGTGTGTGTGTGTGTGTGTGTGTGTGTGTGTGTGTGTGATTGAGTGATCCTCCTGAGGCAAAGGCATTGCTAATGGACTCCAAGTGGCTGTGGGAGGTAAACAAACAAACAGTAGCAGCGGCTACTACATCACACCAAACTCCACTGACTAGTACATCGAGATAGCTGCATACACCCATACAAACATATGAACCCACATTTTACTGAACATATGTATGTGTTGACTTTTGGGCAAACAGTGTAAAAAGTACACAAGGGGAGATTACATTGAGAACTGAGAAAAAGAGGAGAGGAAGAGACCGGATAGATGAACAAAAAGAGAGTGGAAAAAGAGAGAGAGAGTGCGTGTGAAAGATGCAAATAGAAAAATAACAAGGCACAAGTTGACAAAGCACAGTCACAGGGAAAACCGAGTTAAAGAGGGAAATGAGTTGGAGCGACAGACAAAGGAAAAACTCAAAAGGAGTTCTGGGTGAGGAGTGAAAGTGTAATAGCTGAGATGACAAAAAAAGACCAAAGAAAATGCAGAAAGAAAAATCACGATGCTGAAAGTGTAAACAGATTTGATTGGGTATATTTGTGATATTGTCATTCAAAATTAGACCAGTATGCCTTTAACTTAGCATGATGTGTTTTTATCATGAAATTATGCGTTTGGTGTCTGCGTTTCAGAGCAGGACCACAGACGACGCCAAGCGATATCAACAAACTGACACTTTGTTCTAATCAAAAAAGATTCCACCTCCACATTACTGACTCCAAAATGTCAGCATCACCAAACAGCCTCCCCAGACTAGACTGCCATTTCTGGGTGAAAAAAAAATCCTGTTCTGTGACAGAGGAAAAGGGAAGCAAATATGTATGATAGAGAACATCAGGGGAAAGTGTTAATGGACAAATTCGGTAATACTGAGCTCATATTGCAGAACCATCGGAGTCTGCAGATCATTCCATTTTATAGCAACACATACGTGTGACGTTAGATCAGCGAAGAAAAGGCAAGCCCAAGACTCACGCAAGACCGAGATATTTTGAACGAACACTGACACAAGACTGAAAATTCCCAACTTATAAGGAAGCTATGTAAGCAACACAGGAAGAAAAGGAGGGAAGAGAGAGTGCAGTAAAACAAGAAATGATTCAGAAGGCATCAGTAGAATGAATGCATTTAAAAATGTGTGAAAGCAGCAGCTTTTGTGTGTGTATACAAAGATACAGTATACTGTACTATGACTACCATGTGATTTTTATTTTTTTTAAGCCAGTTTCTAACTAATATATCCTTTACACTGGAATCGGCACGCAGCTCCCATGTGACGGGTGCGTGTCCAAAATGTAATAGATAACTGTACATTTTCCATGTGCCTAAGGGCCCTAATTTTATGCTAGCAAGCACTGATCTTCTGCCTGCAAAGTATCAGCTTCAATAGGCTCAGGCAGAATTTTTCCACCTTTAATTCCACCAGATCCTTAATTCCACTTTAACTGTATGAAAAGCAGTGCGCAGAAAAGGGGACAGTTATGTAGTTTTTCTTATCCTACCTGCACAAAAGTAGAATTTATTACTTTATTGATCAAAAAGCTGAGAAAATGATTCATGGTATAAAGTGAGGTGTATGTAAAACTTACAGTATAACTGTCTACGTCTAAAAAAAAGTGAAATCCACTTTGTATGAGCATTGCTTGCCCTTGGCATCACAGTAGGGGTGTTGTACTCCTGCCTTGTGACTCTGCTTTGACAAGGACACTGGTTTACTCTCGGGAAAAGCTTCTGTGGTACCACAAATGTGCTTCCTCATTTCCAAACTGTGATTGCGCCGTGGCAGGGAGGGTACAGGTTTGAGCTAATTGGCTGTAGCTGGCGCCTGCTTTAAGACCACCTTGATAATTTATTCTTGTAAGTGGCATTACAAAACAGGTGTGCCACTGCTGCGCTAGCACTCCTGGCCACAAGACATATGATACTCAAGTATGCTAAAACTCACAGGATTTGTGCAGTTTGCACTTTGATTCACAAGCACATGACCCTAAAACTTTGATAGCACTGATATCCTTTTTAACACGACCTTCATCTGGGCACAACAGGGGCAATAAGATGGCCTGCTGAGTGTCACTGACTGTCACACAAGGTCTACAATTAGGTTAGATTTCACAGGAGGTCTGTATGTTTGCCAGTGCATGTGTATCAGTGGTGACACACCCTATGCATTTGTTCGAAACATAATTTGATTTTCGTGGAGGATGAGGCAGTAGAACATGGAGGAAACAGGATGAATCAGCATGACATCAAAGCATATCAGCAGTGATCCTGCACACACATACAGTGTGTACAGTGTGAAAGCAGCGATGACAAAATATACATGTTTGACTTGTTGGTTTGGTTTGAACGTTTTAATGTTAATCCACTGTAGACTGAGTTCAAATGAAATTTATTTAATTATATGTTTTATTGTATGCCTCTATTTATTAATAATTCATCTATTGTCCCAGGCACAATAAAATGTATTTTCTTATAAACAAACCAAACTTTATATTCACTGTTGTTCACCATGGTTCACTCTTTGAACACTTGAGCCCTAATAAGCCTGATCAATGCATTTATTTCAAACAACTCATAATTTTTCAAATCTCAAATTGTTTACATCCGTATTTGCTAGCCGGCAGTCCTCTTCTTCACTGCCTTTGTTGGCACTGCGAAGTGTGAAAGCAGCGGCAGGAGTGTGGACCACATCACCCACGTTAATGTACTCCATGCTGATCCTGGTGCATGTGAACAACCACATTGCTCCATAGCACAACTAGTAGTCAGAAACCCCACAGGGTACATTTAAAGGCGATACTACATGAGAAACATGTTTGATTTTTACATATTTAACATTTAACTGGTACAACTGGTTTCTTTCACTTATAAAGACCAATACACGGTTTCCTCTTGCACTGTGATGGACGAACACTGACATGCATTTGCTCTTACTACAGTTAGGTATACAGCACATACGTGGCAACATTGCACACACTGCAAAACATAATGTCAGCAAGCGACAACAAAAAGGACTGTCAGTCTGTCTGACTATCATTATTACCAAAACTGGTATGTTTCACCACTCAATAATAACATTATAGAGGAGGCTGAATTAAACAGAGCATGCCTATAGTGCTTAAAATGAGCGTGTACTCATAATGTGTCACAACACAAATCTTTGGGCTGCCCACAGACATAAGCATGAGCATGAATCCACCTGGGTTTTTGAGGACTTGGTCAGGAGGAAATTTACATCACAGATACATGAGAAGCTGGATTGTCCTCAACTGGTTGGTTTAGTCATTTGGTTGGTTCATGTTTTTTATCATATCTTTGTTAAGATTCTTAGTCAGCTGGGTAAAATGCGATTTAAAAAGAGAAAGCCAGTTGGATTTGCTGTTTTACACTCATCCAATGAGCTTCATTGGTTCTACTGACTGGTGGGGAGTTCCCAGGCATTTAAACCTCAAACAGTTTGACTTTTGAAGTGGGAGTTTCAAGCTGTTCGCAAAAAACAAATGCATTTGTTTGAAATGGGGTTTCAAACAGTCACTGCCTGTAAAATGGTGATTTAGAGGTGTTTTTAAAGGAAAACTTGCTATTCAGCAAAATACCGGAAAATTTGAGCTAATATAGGCCTGTTTCCAAATTGTATTTGGTGGGATGCTTCATCCATCAGAGTATTTTGAAGCTCTGGGATTTTCTAACAGATACCAGATAAGACAAAATCAACGCTGAATATTGGACATATTTAACTTATGTTTATTATTTATTATCTCTATGGGCCATTTCAGAACTTCACATATTGCATGAACACATCTAAACAGTGTTATGGGTATAGATTTTTACCATTTGGAAACAAAAGATTTGCAAAATAAAACTGAAAGATCTGCAGGTAGTTACTTGTCACATTATGTTAATGTACTTACATCTTACAACAATTCAAAATGCTGCAGCTACAGTCAGTGCAAAAGGGCCATGCAAGGTAAGAGGAAAAACACATAAAATGAGGTGTGCTGTGATGGGATTGTCACACCTTCAAGTCGCAAAGCACCTCCAGAGTACAACTGAAGCTTTTTCCGATCAGGGGACATTTCTGTACATGAATTGAATGTTAAAGTTTCCAGTGCAGATAACACCAACAGTGAAAAGAGTGAGAGACAGGAAGAAAGTGACACAGAAGTAGAAAGAGGGGGGAGATATGGAGAGAATAAACATGCCATTTTGATCACCCCGGGCTGTCGTTTCTGAGCTGAATGTTCTACAGTGACACATGCGTGACATCAGAGCAGCCCAACATGGCTGCTAGAGGAGCCCAGTGCACTGCAGAAATGAGGACACATCTTTCAGCATCAGTGCCCCACTGTCTACAGACAGGCATACACAAACACACGCAAACACAAGGACATACAGAGAGAGCAGAGCCCACATCAGCGTAGTGTCCCATGTACATTTCAGAGCGAACAGAACACTTTAATTCATTCTCTTGCCTGAAAAAATAAACTGTTTGATTTCACGATTAGAGGAGGTGAATGAAAAGAATGTCTCATGATATGCAGCAAAGGTTTCCCATGATTGAAATCACAATGTTGTCCAGTGTTAAGTTGTATCATGAATAACATTTAGTTTGAGCAATACATTCAGTTTTATTTTGAGGCCATACACCCCCCAACCAACCCCCTGCCACATTACTGTGACCTAAGAATCTTCCAGTCAGCAGCAGACTAAGCTACCATACATGTACTCAAATAACATGTCACCTTGGATAACCTCATCACACTGGTAAAACATTGAAAAGGGCTCCAGCTGACCTATGTGATCAGAGCTTGTTTATCTCTGTCTCAAGTCAGTGCTGAGTAAACAACGTGGAAATAGATAGCACTCTCACACAGTAGAAAAAAATCCCTGGACTGTTAGATATAGACATAGATAGAAATAGGTGGGTAAGACATGTGCCTTTCTGTGTGGAGTTTGTATGTTCTCTCTCTCTGCCTGCGTGAGCTCGCTCTGTCTCTGTCTCCCTCCTTCCAACAGTCCACAGACATGTAGTTAGATTCTCTGGTGACTCTAAATTAACAATAGGTGTGAATGTGAGTGTGTCTCTATATGTCAGCTATGTGACAGACTGGTGACCTGTCCAGGGTGACAGCTGTGAGTCACTGGATGAATGGACTTTTCACAGCTATTCACATGTACTGTGTATGTGTCGGTCAGTAATTTCGAGAACGAGTAAACTGTTATTGCTAAAAGATGTGGGAGATGAACACACACATGTACAGTATACGAAAAGAGTGCTTACAATACACATTTCCAGGAATGAATCAGTTGTAATCTCCACTTACGTGACTTTAAATGCTTGCTGTTGCATGATCCTGTACAAAGATATAATAGTTATAATACTCTTCCTCGAGGAAACAACATAGATAAAGAATCTCTTTATGGTTCTGACTATCAGATCAGTTATTACATACCAGTTCTGTTGATGGACTGACAATATAAAGCAATGTGGCCTATACTGTTTTTTATGGAACTAGAAATGGGATTTTTTATGTTAAAAGCAAGATAGTTTGACATTTCAGAAAACATATTTCCCTTCATGCCAATAATTACATGAAAACAATGACACCACTCTTGTACGGTATGTACTGTAAATATGTAGCTGCCGCCAGCAGCTAATTTGCTTCACGTAGCGTGAAAACTGGAAACAGAGGGAAACGAGGCAAAGAGGCAAAGTAATAGAAATCCACCTATGAGCACCTCTAAAGCTCACATTTACAAGTAATATTTAATTTCTTCAGGGGTAATAATGATAGTAGTAGTTTTATTGGGTGATTTCCTAGTTGCCTGTTGTCACCATGAGGTTGCCAAGCAACTAGTGTTTCCTCTATGGATGAAGTAAATGAGATATAATGTGTTAATTAGAGAGCTGTAGAATTTCTTGTAGGTGGATTGTGTTACCCTGTGTTGTGTTGAACAGAGACAAGCAAGCCGTTTCCTGTCTTTATACTAAGCTAAGCTAACCAGCTACTGGAGAGATCTGAGTGCAGTATTGATCTTCTCATCTAACTCTCAGTAAGAAGTCTTTCCAGAAATGTCAAACTATTCCTTTAATGTTTGTAAAAAAAAAAAACTGCACAAATCAGATTGCATCCAGGGATCATGCAATGAATTGTTGCCATCAAAATAACAACAAACAAAAATGTTAGGGAAAAAAATTAAAAGAAGCTTTCACCTAGAATTTCAATGATAGCATTAGGTTGGTAATGCTGTGATTTAGTAGTAAATTCTAACAATTGTTAGCTGTGGAAAGGGGGTGGGATAGGGTGGTTGGTGGTTGGTGGTGGGGGCGGTCTATGTAGTGAAAAGTACCCGCCTGAGATTCCTGTCTTTTTCCACTAGTCCCTACCAGCATTCTGCCAGGCTGTTAGAACATGAAGACCACATACAGAACAGGTCATTGCCACAGAGAAGGGGTCAGCCTATTTGCGTTTCTAACTTATTACCTTATACAGTAATTAGCAAGCTTTGTTTACTGACAGGAGAGAGAGGCTTAAAGTTTGCAGCAATTTAATTATGAACAGCACACAGCAAAAGTGCATGGAAAATTGAGGCGGGCTGTAAGGATAAATGCCATCTTCAGCGCTCTCCCTCTCACTGTGTCTACTTGTGTGAGAGTGTGTATACATCTGCATGATTCTGTGAGGTTTATGTGTGTGTGTGTACGTGTGTATTTGCATGCCTGTGTGCGTCATCCGTGGAATTATAGGTTTGACTTTCACAGAAAGTCTAATGTCCCTTCACTGAAACACTAAGGATCCGAGAAAATTGTTCTAACTATTCAGGCGTCTTCAGTTACAATGAAACCTCTGCAAAGATACGGGGAGTTAAAAGATGATTTAAGCCCACACATGTTTCTCTTGAGATATTTAGGTGAATGCCGGTGATCTTATGATTGTAAGCACTGACATACTTTAAATTAAACACACAAAGGGAATTGAACAACGGTTCCAAGAAGTCGAAGCTAAACACCAGGTAATTCTAAGAATAATTACACAAGCAGGTATAACCTGAAGATATTTTTAGCTTTCCATAAAGCTACATAGCATTCATGTTTTTTTTACTGTTCTGATGCCACAGATATAATCAAATTAAACAAAACAGTTTTCACTATGAAGTGCCATTAAGTGCAAAATCTAATTTTCCATCATGTTTGAGAATGCAATCTCGTGACTCCATCAGAAACACATCCTTGTCATACTTCTCAGCACTCTGTAATTCTCTGCTACGGCTACGTGCTCCTATTCATGCTGAAAATACTTGGAACAATCAAATGTGCACATGCTCCCTTTTTCTTTTTTTCTGCTCAAGCACAAATGCACAGACATGCACAATCACACATACACACACATATACACACACACTCACATAACACAGACACGACATTCATGCCATGTGATCTTGCTAGGCATTATGCCAATGGCCAAACATGTCACTTACCAGAAATCTCTGAGACAGAGCGAGAGAGCAAGACAGAAAGGGAGAGAGATTCTGCACATTTGTCAGTTTGTGAGAGCTTCTTGTCAAGTGTAAGTACAGTACATACACAGGGAACATGAAATTTAGCTGCTACAGTTATCTGCAATGTACTGTGGTGTGGGGGCAGTCGATTCTGAGAAAAAAAAAAAAAAAGAAAAACGACATGTGATCTCTGAGATCTAATGTGGAATTGTTCTAAGGAACATGCCATGTTTACTGTTCATTGTCTTAATTCTTGGAAGGCTTCCTGAAAAGCATGCAGCGAGCCAAAGCAGCCCAAATGAGTTACATTTCAAGATTCCTGATAGACTTTGTTGATCCTCTCTTTCTGTCCTGTTGTTATTTCTGTATTTTAGTACATACAGTACAAGCATATGTACTGCACATTACAGTTGGTGCATGGTAAATGTCAATAAAGACGTAAAAAAATGGACTTTAAGGTATCAGAAACTCAGATCCGTAGCTACGTTATTACTTTTGTGTGTACTTGGGACTACTGTTGGCCATAAGAAATCAATTCTAAAGGTGCAAAAACAAACAGAAGAAGACACACATACAGTACGTCCCCGTGTTTTCTCTTATCCTCAAATCTTTTTTCCTCGAGTGAGGCTGAAAGTGGGAGGAACCGACAGAGCTAGTAGTGAATACCAAGAACAAAATTCCACCACCTTACATATTAAATGAGCAGTGAATTCAAGGAACTGCCCAACCCAGTTTTGTGGCTTTGGCAATCACCTTTTACACCATAAACATACATGTGGCACAAAAGTAGCTTAGTTGCAATCCAACTGTGTCATGTCAGATAAAACTGCATGAGAAATGCAAACTGTTTTAATGCCAACTTTATATAAAAGGCCTTTCACATACGCAGAATATGACCAAAACAGATGAGTGTCTTTATATTTATTGTTTTCCAGTTTCCTGATCAAACATGTTTACTATTGATTTAGATGGGAAAGTACTGTGCATTAGTTAGCAGAAAGGGGCACTTTGGTCTTTTAGACATAACTTAGTTTATCTAAATACATTTCTTTTTCTGCAGGGCTGCCAAATTAACCCATTTGGCAGTCAATCTAATTCAATGTGACTCCCAACTTAATTTTGGCTTTGATAACAAAATATGTGAACAAGGCAAGGTCACTGTGGCCTCAAACTTTGTTTACCATTCATCTGCATTTCATGAGTTGAGAATTTTTATGCCCCTATAAACACACACACGCAGAAAGTCGAGGCAAATGAGTAATGTTTGTACCTTACAAACTATTCGGGTGGTGAATGTCAAAGTTATCTCAGCTTTATGGAAATACCAGACATTTATATGATTCATTCTGAAGCACATATAACCACATTAACCAGTTCTCCCACAGAATAAGACCAAACTATATTACTGTTCTTTCATTCTCTCTGGTAAATCTATTAGTTTAAGTATTCTGTGAAAAGTGCTACAAGAAGAATTTGCATGTTGGCAAAACAGAACCAATCAAATATATATATCTGGAAAAAGTTAATTATAATTTTCAAACAGGTTTTAATTGCTGCAACGTCAAGGGAAAGACACAGTGAACTACTGTGTGCTGGAGTACAGAGCAACTGATAATGTAAATAAAATCCAAATTAGCTTCCAAAAAAATCACACCATTTATATTTCTAAAACCTCTGACTTCAGTGGAAAGACATCTTTTTTTTTTTCACAGCTACCCTTAACCGTTTGAATTGCACTTCCATGAAGAGCAACCAACATGCCCGAACACACCAGCAGCTACATTTTTTGATCCATCAGGGTTTACCTAGAACAGGCTCTACGTTACTAACGTATGAGAATATGATGTATGACTGGTGCCCTGTATCGCATACCATCAGCAATGACTCATCAGTGTATAAGGAAAGGAAAATCATACACACATAAACACTCTCCCCACACAAGTATACACGCATATACAAAGAAAAGTGCACCAAGCATGAGGCAAAGCACACACATACACATACACACACACACACACACACACACACAGAAATCACCTTTCTTTTCTCCAACTGCTCAACATATTCATCAAGTGATAGTTAATGCTACCGCGTACGTTTTAGAAAGCTCTAGAGGAATATTAGTCATTGCAACTTATGCCTCTTTTTGTTTTACAGTGTGTCTTTCTATGTGTTGAGACAACACCTCTTGTTCTTTTTGATGAGGCAAGAATCTCACAGTCTTTGAGTTTTCTCACTTTTACACCCTCACCTTGTCAGTATCCACATCAGTTATATTTGAAACTGTGTTGTCTCTCTCCTTGACACTCCCCACATGCACACAGCCCCGGGCCCCCTTGTGGAATGCTGTATAGTTTGAGGCCTATGGAGGAAGGGCATCCTGGGACACAGCAAGAACACGGACATGCTAACGCACTCGCTGACACACGCAAACACACACACAGAGACAAATACAGCTGTTGAGAGCCATCACAACCCTTTGGCAGACGTCCAGTGCAAAGACGAGTGGTGTTGGAAGGCCTCTGTTTAGAGAGAAATAGAAAAAAAAAGTTCCACATTTTGCATTTATGTTGCGTTAAACGCGATAAGATACCGCAGCACAAACCTGCGTTACCCAGAACTCATTACCCTGATACTGGGGTGAGGAGTATTATAAACCACCTTCATTAAATCTGTCTTTGTGTTGCCTTAAAGTGGGCAGGTACACTTATGCATACACACTCGTAAACACATAAAGGCAAGTACAATAAATCTCATAATGCCCCATGATATTTTTGCATAAGAGAAGTACAAACAGATGGACACTACAATGCTCCAACACTCTGGAGTGGGATTCAAAACCATAAACAGGGACATGTTTTTAGACAATCTGCGAACTTCACACTATTTACACTACTACACAACTAAAATGACCCACATTACTCTTTAAGCTCTAATTCAACCTATGAAACACCTGTCAGGCAACCAGAATGGTAGACATACTGTACGTTATACACTGTATGGCTACCACATGACAAAGATGAGATATAACCCATGACGAACTTGCACAAATGTGGGTTGTTTCTTTTTTTTTTTCACAGTCATCTTGAGAACAAACACACAGCTCAGAAGTGGACTAGACAATAAGATCGAGAGCAGGGTGATAGAGAGAAAGAGAGCGTCTATAAGAAGGAAGGAAAGTGACAGGAAATGAAGCAAATTGCCACAAGCTACACGCCGGCTAGCCACACTCTGCACACATGTACACACAGGAGAAGGGGGGAGGTATTGTACAGTATGTCTAGTCAGATGCCTCCTGCAGGGTTCAGGTAAGGTAAACAGAGCCACAACTGGCAGATCTAAAAAAACAGTAACAGTAAAATGTTTAACATAGACCGTTTTCAACACTATTATCAATATTTTTTTATATTTAAATCTATTTAAATTCTAAACATATTACCATGGTGAGTTTAAGTGTCTTACTCCAGTTTGGTTCACAATCCCCACAGCACAAACATTTTTTTACATCTCATATTATGACTATAAATGTTACAGTTCAGTGTTTTGTCACTTGTACTAAGGCAAGTACTTTAAATAATTTAAAGACATCTTGAACTAACAATTTTGGAATAATGGTCCTGACAACAGCAGCAACTCCATCTGATTTGTATGAACTATTCCTTTAAGCGATCATGCAACATATAGCAATACAATGGATGCATTATGGGTGGAGATTTTTTGTTTTGACTTCATCGTGACGCAAGACCGATAATATCATGCCACTTTCCCCACTCACACAGTTGCAACGAATGACTGCGTTTTTTTTTCCTGCTGTCCAACATTATTATGAGAGCACACAGTGTTAAAAACCACAAATATCATCAGTCTGGTCAAATTCTTCCAGTGGCGCGTGGTACACTTCTTAACCTACCATCCTCCACGTACAATCCTCACATTTGGTGATATCACTTCATGAAAGTTTTAAGAGACTAACTTAGTTTAGTTTTCAGTTTATCACAATCCACTGTCACGCTGTAATGTCAGCAGATAGTCGGGGTATGCAGCTGCCTATTGTAGCCGTAAAGAGGGAGAAGCGAGGGTATAACGCATGGTGAAACCTATGCGTCATACAAATCAGGCACTGTAAACATCAAGCCAAGACAGAGGGGGACATATTTACCCGAAATGTCGCTATTCCATAAACCGCGGCTGTCAGCTGGCGCAGATGTGGCAGTCTTCCTCTTCGGATAACCTACAAAGTTTGCGGGTGTTAAAAAAAAAAAAAAAAAAAAAAAAAGAAGCAGGCCCCGGTTTCCCCTCGTCCGCTGGCTCACTCTCACTCTCGTCCTATCTCCGCCGCTCGTCCCCCATCTCTCTATCCCACTCTCTTTCTCTCTCTGCCCGGTTCTGTCCCTTTGCAGGAAGTGAACGCCGCTCACATGAACAGTATACGGACTGCTGGCAGCCTGACATCATGCACCATTCGGTAAAGAGTTCTTTTTAAAGACACAGACATTTTGGTGGGACCTGCCAGGTTAGTGTAGGTACGTCCTACTGTAGTCTACTCTGCAAACGGACTGTCAGCAGTGCTCGGTCATATCGTGCGCCTTTACGGGCACATGAACTCGGTGCACTCTGCAGGCTTAAAGGTGTAGACTACTGTACTGTACTGTAGGTGTAACAAACCCAGCAAACGACTGTCCTGCAAGCAGCACTATCCTGCGATGTTTTCTTTGGAAACGCAGCGTATTTCACGTTTACTGCGTGAACTACAGATTTTATGGAGATATTTCGAGCTGTAGCCCAAATAGGACAGAGGATTGCGCTCCTAAAGAAAATTTACATGTGTGCTTGCCTCACGTGTCCTTATGTGATGACAGCTCAGGCTACACGATGCGCATGTGTGCTGTTCTGCTAAATTATAAGCGCCAACTGCTGGCGCTGTGACCTCAAGTCAACTTTTTCTTTACTGCAGGCATGCGATATGACAGAGCTACAGCACGCGAAATCACTGCAGGGAAACTGGTGGCATAATATCCTTTTTTCCCCCTGTCAAAACAGTCTGTAAGATGCTGAAACAGTGTGAATATTTTTCATATTATCCCATATCAAATTGTGATTAATCATAAGGACTGAAAAGATCTTATTACTGTCATGTTCGATTGTTTTTTTAATTACTTGATTTTTAAGTTTGTTTTTACAAACAGCTTTTTGCTGTTGCCTTCAATTGTGGATTTTGTTAATGTTCCTGTTACACCAGTGCACATAGGAAACACTGTATTTTGTAGTTGCACGCTTTTGTAAGTCATGTGGTTTCCTTGCTTTTCAGTGTGTCATCTCATATTTAAATGAGCCGTAAGTTTTTCAAGCAAAGAGTGATGATTAAAATGTTTATGTCATGTCATATTTGAAAACTTTCAAGAGTCCTAAATAGGTAAAAACAAATAAAAATAACAAATATGTCATAATTTTTATTTCCTCAGCTGTCATACAACCTGTGACCCTGTGTTGAGTTGGGAACCACTGTTGTGGTTAAGGTAAACTACAGTAATCCTTCCTGTTATCTAATTTTCAGTTTTACAAGAAAATCTAAATGTAAATAGCAAAACCATCAGATGACATACTTAAATATACCTCTGAGTACAAATATATCACTTATAATTATAAACACTGGTTATTAAAGATAAGTAAGTGCCCTTACCCACAGCTGTGCTTCATTACACTTCATTACTTGCCAACTTCATCTATTTAACTATGCAGCTACAATTTCCTCTGCTGTTGACTATTTATCATTTCTCATTAAATTGGCACCAAATTGTCTTAATTTCGCTCGTCATTTTACTATTTCTCTTTTTATTTTTTTATTCTGCCCCTGTCTTCTTAGTATGAAAGTACCTTAAGGATCAGTATCTATCTTATCGTAGAATAGCTGGTAGCACTCTAATGTTTCTATATGGACTATCACGTTTCTGTGATCCTAAACAGTGAATTGATAATGTTTGTATTGCTCTCTGGGCCATGCCATTAGTACATTTTATTACATTTACCTCAAATAACAAATATTACAAAGAAGTGTTTTCATCATGGCTTAATTTTCAGTGTAACCAGTAAACACAGCAACTGTTTGCGTCAATAAATTGCTGTCTAGTAACAATAAGATGAATGACGTGTACGTAGTCGTATGATTCACTTAATTTTACTGTTAGCAGCTAACTGTGTAAAATCACCTGTTTTAAATTCTGAGTACACTAGATTGTGTCTTTTTTTATTTATCATCATATTGTACATTTTCACAGGGTTCAAAGTTCAACATCTGATCTAAAAGAAGGTGAAAAATGCACAAGAGTTGTGGATGTTGATCAATAAACAGGACAAAAATAATGAAACTAGCAAGTCACTCAGACTATGCTAACTTCACTTTTTCAGAAAAAAAAGGAGAAATGAAAATGTGTAGGCAATAGCTTAATCATCAAGCCTACAGTGCAGCACTATATTAACACAAGACAAATCATGTTCTCCTCTGGTGTAACTGGCTTGTCAGATCAGCCTGGCTCAGAGGCATATGATGTGTTGATCCTTCCAACAAAAGCTTATTGTTGCCCCCTGATTATCCATTTACAGCCTGAGGCCATACCAGTCTCACGCATGTCTCAAGTCAGGCCACCAGCTACTGTGTCAAAAGTTTATATCTAAACATAGTGCCCTGGTATTTTCCAGCCTCTTTTGCTTCATTTCCTGTGTTAGCCAGTGATAAATAGGGAAAATTTGAGCTGAAGCTTGTACATGACAGAAAATATTTATTTAAATCCCAACACTATACCAGGTTAAGTGTCAAACAGCTTATTTCACTGCTTCAGTCTGTTTTGCCCTCATTAGTTCCAGTAAACATACTTCATGGCAAGTGAAAATGAGGCTATATAAGGTGATTGGGACACAGCCATGTCCATTGTTATGCTTGGCAGAAACAGCGGGGTCTAGTTGTGGTTGGTGTTTGTGTGCTGGGGGAAGCTAAACAGAGAAGTCTGTCAGAGCGAGCTCTGAAACCATGTGAAGGAGCGACTGATGGAACACTTGACCCAAAGCCGTGCTCAATCTGAACTGTCACACACTCTTATGACACAGCTTGAGGCATGCCATCAGCGTTAGACAACACAGTAAACACATCCACTCGGTTATGCATTGGAAAACATTTCGTCAACAACAAAAAAAAAATTTATTTATTAAATTATTTTACCCAAAAAGTTGCTGTTGGTCACTTACACAGTGCCCTTTCCCCTATTTTGTCCCACTCTTTTCACAAAACAACGTTACAACACACTGTTGACAACTGCGCTGGTTTTGGTCACATAATCCACTGTGAGCTCATATACATCAGCTTCATCTCCGTGGTACTGTAGATCTTTATGATTACATGATACTTCATCTGCACACAACACATTCTAAATTATCTCATGATACACTTTTGCTTTTTTCCAGGCCTCTCTAGTGTTATTTTGGCAAAAAAAATACTTTCCTGTATCACACAGCTATGATGCACATCAGTCATTTGTTAAATCGCTTCTCCATGAAACACCGACTCCAACATTCATACTTTCTATTATTGTAAACAAAATGACTTTCTAGTCAAGATGCCCGTCAAATGTATGTATGTATGTAAAACTGTTAGTAAATGGCATGTAAATACAGTAGAAATGTAAAAGATGAGAGTCCTACATGATGACTCGAGTCTGAAGGTCATGTTCAGACTAACTTCATGCATCATTTTTGACCAGAAACCAGGAGGTTCTCTGAGTCATACAGGATTTTGAAAGGAATGTACACTGCAATCTTTAAACTCTGCACAGTGGCTTCAAAATCACACTTTACACAGATTTTTTATTGGATTCTAACATTTCTGAAACTAAACCAATAAACTTTTACAAATCCATGTCCAACATGTAATTTTGTCTAGAGCTGAATGTGAAACAGGGCAGTCCACTGGAACATGCTAAAAGTGTGTGTTGTCCCATAACACAACATAATGTAAAATCACATCCACATCATCAGTACATTTTCCACGCTGCTCACATTGGAGCTACATGTCCACAAACACCATAAAGCACCAGCCAAGCCCCCCCACCAGGAACATGGTGATCTGCATGCTGTAGATGATCAGGTCATTGAGCACCCCAAAGTCCAGGCGCCGGTGCCCTAGCAAAAGCAGAATGACAGACAGCTTGTACTGCAGCCGCAGGAGCACACGCACGCTGACGTACTGCAGGAAGAAGAGAGCAGAGAGCGTCACCCAGAGCAGAGAGGTCAGCAGGCTGCAGCCAAAGTACAGGAGGAAACGGAGGAAGCTGTACATGCAGCGTGAACGCAGGTACAGGTCAAAGTTATTGTACTTGGTGCGCACTAGCTTGGAAGTGTGTGTCGACCCACAGGCCGAGTGCATGCAGGTGGTGTGGGGGCCATGGAAGCTGCGCACCCGCCGTGGGATAGGGATCACAGGCATGGGTGGGCTACTGGAGCCCAGCGCAGAGCACAGAAGACCCAGTGACTGGTGCAGTCCTCTGTGTGTGGAGCTCCTGCAGTGACAGTTTGTGCTTCATTTGGTCGTGGAGCCAAGCGTGGCTCTTGCGGGAGCCCGGGAATGAGATGTGGCTGCAGGTCGAGTGTGTCTGCTGTGAATTCCAGTCAGCAGTGATTCCTGTGAAGAGATTACAACGTTGCTGTGGGTTTCTGATACATTTTCAAAAGCTACATGCACACACAGACACACACACACACACTGGTGCAAACCTAACACACAACAAGACATGAAGGCCCGTGCACGCTTCTGTTGAAAACTGATTTGAGGAGGTTTAGGTCTGAGCATAAGGTTGTAATGACTGAAGCATAGCTAGTGCACAGTATCCTCTGTCTGAAAACCGTTCATCCATATTCTGGTGTAGAAAATAAAGTGATCGTGCGTAACCAGCGGTGATCTTACATGCAACACTACGACGTCTTCTTCCTCACAACCAAAAGAGTATTTGATTCTCAGACGACTGGAGCATTGTGTGGCATTACGAACATACGGGATTCTTTTTCTTTTTTCCCACGACCAACTGTTTAATGCAAACGGAGATGAGGCAGCGACGGCGAGCCGGTGATTGTACGTCCTGTCGCAAAATATACGAGTCATCCTGCTGTGACGACAGCTGCCGAGTTAAAGGGGAAGTGCGCCTCAGGAGAGGACGCTTCAGCTTAAAGGCATACAGGACGTCGAGTTGCGTGAGTCGCTTGATGTTAAATCATTTAGTATCAAAAGTGAATCTGTTGTAGTGGAGGTTTAGTGACTATTCATTATACTGGGAACTGAAACTGTTTGTTTCCAAGTAAAAGAAAATATAGAATAAAAAAATTTAGCTATCGCGTAAATCACGCAGCGTTTTGCTTATGGGCTCATTTCCCAATTCCAAAGGTTACTTTATATTTTCTCCACCACTTTGGGGAGTTTTTGTTTTAATGATTTCAGAGACATTTGACCACACATGCATCGTCTTTAGAGACTAAAACCACATAATTGCTTTTTGAAAAAAAAACCCAAAAAAAACATTTCCAGCCCAAAACTTTTCTTTGATTAATTCCAAATGTTTATCACATTGTTGTGGTTTTAAAACCACCTTCTGTGACACAAACTCACTGAACAGCCAAGAGAGCAGAGATATTCTCTATATTCTCTGTTTTGAGTCAGAGAATTTAGGATATTTCTGCTGGACTAGTTTTGCATTTATTGTAATTTCATAACTACTTGTATGTGAAGGGGTTGAACTGAGCACAGCAGAGAGTAGCAGAGTGGGGCAGAGTGGAGCTGATGATCTTCTAAAGCTGCATATCAGAGCAGAGTTAGGACGTTCAGTCCATCATTGTGAAGTCATGTTTCAAACCAGTTAGTGTAAAAAATAGACATTGTTAAGAGTTTACTTTTGGTAGAAAAACTAAGACACATATCTTAATCAGTCTGAAAGTTGAGTCATGGCAACTGGACTCCTTTGTTGTAAGGTAGAGACGTTTCGCAAATGGCACATGTGCATTTGTATTGATGTGTCTGTACCTAAACCTCTGTCCATCTATTTCCATCCTCTGTAAAGCAGGAGCAGTCTCTCACTCTATATATCAACCTTCATTGGGTCAATTTACGGACTGGTTGAACGCATCACATTTCAGTTATCTGTCAGCAAGCCAGATGGCAGCAGGTGACAGTTAGTTCTAATAAATACACACAGATATATATATATATATATATATATATATATATATATATATATATATATATGTTTTTTTATTTTGATAAAAACACTTTTATTAGAGTTGTTATTTTT
>JAUYWH010000004.1:7161929-7192628 GCA_034779795.1 Ctenopoma multispine
TCTATCTATCTATCTATCTATCTATCTATCTATCTATCTATCTATCTATCTATCTATCTATCTATCTATCTATGTTTCTCTAACTAATTGATTTATGGGAATGTATCCCGCAGAAACACATTGATCCACATGTGTTACTTGTGATGCAATATGGTGAGGCTACATTTTCACAATTCATAAAAATTACGTTTTACACAAAACTTAGAATTCAGTTGAAAGCTAGCAGTATTTCTGTGTTATTGTGCCACAAATTGAACTGACCTCAGGACTGCTGATTTTACCAAGCATGCAGGGAGAGAAAGGTCAATGCTAAGAGTCCCTCAGTGAAGGGTGTGACAAAACAGGCAGTTAAAAATGAGACGGGTTAGAAACCCAGGGTGTGAGATAGGCCTAGTTGTCAGTCTGTGTTTGTTTGCGTGTGAGTGGACACACAACTAAGTGGTGCAAGTGAAAGGATACCAGCGAGGTTAAGTTTGAACCACTAGCCACCATTAGCCTGATTGGCCTGAGAGGTTAGTAGGGGTCAATTGATGGGTCAATCACATTGTCGATTTGATGACCCAACGACACTTGTGTGGCAAATAGAGGGCTAGACACTGGACACACTTACTCTCCCTCCCTTCTTTTGAGTTATTGTGCACACCAAGGCTATGGTACATTAGCACAAAAAATCTATTTGATCACTTATGCTGATTTACGTTTGGACTGCACTGCCCCATCAACCCTCTTGTCCACCTCAAGAGAACATTTAATGCAAGAAGAGTTATGCTACAAATTACTTCATAGTAGTAAAATATGAGTTCCTGAGATCTGACATTTGGATAGTGTAAATGCATATACAAATAATGAAACCATATTAAGATCACTTTCTTATTCAGTGGGAAGAACTGGTCAGGAGAAACCTTTGGATATCTGGATTTATGAATACAAATATATATATACGATATAAAATATGGAAAGATCTTCTTTCAAGTTATTTACGTTAAATAATGAACAAAGAAAGCTGGAGACAAAAGGTAGAGTAGCAAAACTGGATTATCGAAACAGGATTGGAAGGATTTGGACTTGACTAATCAGAATCTAGACCTTAACCCCAAGAATGAGCTCAAGAGAGCCATTTACACAAGACGTCCCAAATAAAAAACAGCTGTTCTGTGAGGAAAAATGGTTCAAAATTTTTCATCAACATTGCACAGATCTGATCCACAGCTACAGAAAGTGCCTGAGGTTATTTTAGCCAAAGGAGATTAAACTAGTTATTAATTATTAATAATAAATAGTAATTATTATGAATTATCTCCCCCACCAGTTCAGTAAACACACAGATTATAATAGTTTGTGTGTTATCACATATATATTTTTTGCTGCTGTATCACTTTTTTTCATTAAACGTCTTTTCACTCTCGTATCACTTACCGCCATTAATTTTAAAAAAGCCAGACCTACATGTGAGTTGAACCAAAACGTGGCCTAGATAGAAAACACAAGATAAACGCATCGGTTTTCGAAGACGGTCTCCTAATCTGTAGCAAAGTGCCAGGAGATCTGCGTATCTTCATCGGTTCCCTATTAATGATACAACAAGTACAAAAGTAACCCAGCTCGGATACCACTCTTCTTTTAACCTGCCAAATCCAGATCCGCTTGAGCCACCAGAAAGAAATACCTCCACATGCTGCTCTGAGTGACATGATGTCAGGGGTCAAAAGTTAAAGGGTGACCTAACCTCATTACATCATCTGCACCAATACAGGAAAGAAAGAATTCACAATGGATAGAAACTTTTTATATTTACTCTCTACTATGGAGTTAAAGTCAAACTACGACTGCTAGGTTTGGTTGCAGAATTTTTGTGTGATCATTCATAATCACACTAAAATATTTAATAACACCAATAATAAAAATGTTGATATGTCAACATACGTTATACACATCAAATAATAATACTAGTAATAATAATTGATATTTTATGATTCCCATGGTAAAATTCTTATGCACAAGCAGCCCCCTTTAAAACTCAAGTGCTGTGAAAGCTGTTCATTCATCTGAGAGTATTGATAATAAACCCCAGGAATGCTCCATTAGAGGCTGCGTGGAGTCACAAAAGTGATGTGCTACTGCTACAGCAGTTATTCTATCTTTTCACTTTTCAGAGCATTTCAATTATTACTCTTTCCACTGTTCGTACAGTTCGTTCATTCTGGGGTCTTCAT
Organism: Ctenopoma multispine; assembly: GCA_034779795.1. Classification (NCBI taxonomy): domain Eukaryota; kingdom Metazoa; phylum Chordata; class Actinopteri; order Anabantiformes; family Anabantidae; genus Ctenopoma; species Ctenopoma multispine. Next base: position 7,164,143 of record JAUYWH010000004.1, read on the forward strand.
TTTCTCCACTAACACTCCACCTGGTAGTATGAGTGCAGTTTTCTGTGTAGCTGCCTAGAGCTTCCTCTTTCATTTCCACTCTCCATCTTTTGCTCCACAGCAGCAGACTGATTGCTCATGAACCTCATATTTCGTGACTAGCTGATGGGAGATGAACAGTATCAAGTGGTGTTTATGTAATTCTCAGAGGTTACAGTAAGTATAAGAAATTATTAGGAGATATTTCACACAAGGGTGTTATGCTGTAAAAGGAAAAACATGAGGATGTTTTTCGCTAAACGTATGAATAAGTGTTGCATAGAACAAAAATCAGAATAAGGATATCAGTCCTCCATGCTGTTGTTTTTACAATAGCTGTGTTCAGCAGTGCTGCAGATCAGATGTCCACCTTCACACACGGTGACCCCAGGTTTGGCGGTTTGCAGTTACCTCAAACTCCTCCAATATTAAACACAGACGTCTATTATGTGCAGCCGTTCTCTCTTTACACAAGCAGACATGCAGAGACATGCATGCACATACACAAGCATTTGCCTTTATGTGTGCATGCCTGTTTTGTTTGGTTGTCTGCGCGTGTGTGTTTGTGTGTGAACTAGGGACAGGATGGACTCATAATCAAATATTTAGGAAAGAGCAGCACATAACCTGTAAGGTGTTAGAGGCCACCAGGAGAAAAGGAAGAAAAAGGTAACATCAAACTTAGTGGTTATTGTTGAAATGGGCAACGTTGCTGTTCTTGGGAACTTTCTGTTTTTTGCTTCAGTAGGTCCTCCTGGTGGTAGTTGTGGCTTTCAGCATAGGTCCTCTAGCTTGAAATTTCCTGTGGGATTACAGTACATACAGTAGGCCTTTCTACTAGTTAATTTAGTTAATCTAGTTAATTTCTACTTTGTGAAGTAAAGCGCATTGTGATATTGTTTTTTTAAAATCCGCCATTGTTTCACTTCACAGTAGCAAATGCTTTGGCAAAATCTCTTTCCAATGTTGAATCTAGAAACATTTTATCTTCTGCTCTAAAGATACATTTTCATGCTTTAAGAACAGACTTGTTCCTTGCTCTGTGGTGGTTTAGCCTGCCCAGGTGGGGTTTTGTCTCAGTCAGTTCACTACAAAGAGCGTTTAGCCTCTCCTGAATAATCCAATGCGAGCATCCGGCAGATGGAGGCCTGGGGTTTGAAACCTGAGACTGACATCTGACACATACACACAGAGGGGACCTGGGGACTGGATGACTTCAGGTGGTTGGTGGTAGTGGTGCTGCTTCTCGACGTGTCACCTAACCCATAGTTCTCTCTGCCCCCCCCCCTCTCGATGCCTAAATGGGGCAGAGTAGGTAGTGGAAATAAACACACTCTCTCACTTGGCCCTGAAAGGTTCAGTTTCCACCGGAGAATTTCTGGTGGATGCTGTGACTCCTGAAATAATCTGATGACTTTTTTTATTGCTACTTGAGTAAACAAATAAACGCACACAGACAAATAAAGAAATTCAATTTCATGCCTTTTTCATACATAATCTACCAAAATACATCATTTGTGGTTCAGCCTTCATAGAAGTTCATGTCCCAACTGTCAAGCAATCACAATTACTGTGTATTTGTTGGCAACCTCTATGACTCACCCTGGATGCGGTGCTCAGTAACTTATCGCCCCGTCCCTAACCTTTCTGGGCAGAGGGAGCATCCATCATCTTAAAGTGCGATCTATTCCAGTCCTCCTTCAGTAGGGGTGGGGAGGTGGGAGGCCTGAACAGTGTGTGCGTGTGTGTGTATGTGTCGACACAACTTATGGGCTGTCAGCACAAAGTGCTGAGCCTTGCCAGAAACTGACAACCACTGAATGACTGACAGTGACACTGCACCATTACGTTCTCTGTATATGTGTGTGTGCGTGTTTGTGTGCTTGTTGTGTATATTCATACACATAATCATACACTCTTTGCCCTAAAGGATCTTTTTTATTTTGCCGTGCCACTCACTCTTCACACAGCAGAGAGATGCACAGAATCACCACTTATCATTATAATGGCTTCAACATAGTCATCTGGGAATGTGACTGTTGCAAATTAGAGAAGCCTGCTTTGCTTATTGCTATATAGTGTTCATCTTTTCCCAAGGAACAAGAACATTTTAATGTACCTCTGCACATTTTTGTGTCTCACAGCCAAGAAAACATTCATTTCTATTTTGGTGACACCAAAATATCCAAACAAATTAAAATTCTGCTGTCATCTATATGCTCTAGTAGTGCACATCTGTTTCTTCTCAGTATAACTGTGATTCCAAATTTTCTCCTACATGATCCCTCCTCCTTTATTTCTTCTTTTTTAGCTCAGTTTTTCTCACTTCTGTCCTCTTTGCTACTTTCTCCCTACCATGTGATCCCTTACTCCATCTCTCCCCCCGCAAACCCTCCTCTTTCCCATCAGCACACAGAGGCTGATGAATGCGTGGCCTCCTATTGATCGAGATGGGTGATGGATGATGGTTGGGAGATGAGTGATGGGGTGCAGGCAAAGGTGCCAATAAGGGGGCAGCTAGAGGGCGGGGTCTCCCCTACTGGCAGTAATGGGAGAAGACTAGGGGAGACGGCCGCTGTGGCAACTGCTCAGCCCCGCCTTTTCAACCCCAACCACTCGAGGTGCTGTGTTTCAGCTCTGCTTTGCATTTTCTTCCTACACACAGCACCTATGGGTCACACTTCTATGTCCTATTTGCGAAAGGCATTGCATTGCACCAAGTGTGTGTCTGTGGATGCATGTTTGTAATTGCATGAGGTTGTTCCTTTGTTGCTGTGTGCATGACCACAAGTGTGGGTGGACAACAAAGGGTGTGGGTGTCTAAGTGTGCACGTGTGTGGGTGGTTGCATGGTGAAGGAGAGGATGGGGGTGGAGTGCCCAAGTGGTGGTTAGTTCGAAAAGATGATGGATGATGGGGCAGGAGGAGAAGACTGCTTCGCAGCACCAAATTGATATTCCAGCAAATGTTTTTGTCTGCTGTGAAAAATGGTGCTGCAACTCTCATCTCCACTGCCCCCCTCCTCCTTCCTGTTCTTTTGGTCTCTCTTCTCTCTCTGCAGTGAATCACACCCTGCAATCCATTTCCAACGACCAAGCTTTACTTCCCGCTCTCCAGTATTCTGACAGCACCTGATCACAACACCAGCCTCCTGGCTTTTTGCTTGCAGTGTATACCTGGCTTTCATTTCATTGTTGCCATAGAAACCTGCCCTGGATTATTGTTCATCACCCCCTCATCCTTTATCCCTTTCTTTATCTTGCCCTCTCTTGGCACAGCATTTAGAGAAAACTACCTATCAGAGTGGGCTATCAATTGTTGGCTATTGCTGTAGCTGTGGGGTGGGGGGTGGGGGTGGTTCTCAGGGGAGAGGTCGATTCTCTAATTAAGTGGCATGATGTGGAAGTTTGGTGGTAGAGACACTGAGTTTAGGAATGCTATTTTGTGCACACAATATGCATTTTCAAATGTACACTTTTTAAAATGTGCTTGTGGGAACTTGACGCATTTGTGAAGTAGACTGTTAACGATAAATAACATACAAGCACTTGACTAAAAACATTATTTTAGTTTAATTAATGAATGTTTTTGCCAATATTGCAGCCAGCCATTCATGTAAAGATCAGATTTTAATCCATAACACTGAATTAAAACACCAAACCTACATTAGCTTGCCACAGTAATGCACTGTAATAGAATGTAATTTGAAAAAAATTTACTTCAACTCAACCACATGAAGAGTCTGTTAATATATTTTCATGATGCCTAAATATAAATAAAAATAAATAACTTCTCTAAAAAGATATATTCTTCATTATAAGTATGTTTTATATAATAAATAGAAATTATATTAACCCGAGACATGACTTTGTATTAACTAACTAACTTAAATTTATTTGCTTAAAACGTTTGGTTATTTCCCAACCTTTTTATTATTTATTGTGATCATTTTGTGTTTTGTCATTTTATTATCTTTATTTTATTATTTATCTCTTTTTATTCTTTTTTTTGTGTTTTTGGTGATGTTTTTTATCTGTTTCTGGTTGTCATGTCTCTAATTTGTTGATTTTGTCTCTTTGTAAATATTTTGTGTCTTTCAAATTTCTTTTACTTTGAAAGAAGAAACAAAAAAATATTAACTCTCACATCATGAGTAAGTACATGATATTTAATGAACAGGGTACAGAGCACATCTGATCAGTAATCCATTGTTTATTCCATTATGTCTTAATAATTTATTAAGGTTTTACATGTGTGTCAGGTCTCTAATTATTCCTACTATTACAAAAGGTAGTACTGACACATTAACGCAGTCTGATGGCACATTTGAAAGTGCTCTTTGCTTTATACTTGTGGGGAGAATCAAGTTTTCAGGATGAAAAATGAGAGAGTAATGTTAGGAGAAAGAGATGAGGGAGTTGAGAGATAACAGGAGGATAACAGGAGAGATAAGAATGAGCTCACTTCTTTTGCAGTGCTTAAGGAGAGAACCATCTGCAGGAGAGATTGTGTCTCAGATTAGGAGTGAGGCAGAGGCTGCAGTGCAGAGGATTACAGGACAATCCTACTGACTGAATTGAGCACTGCCACCCACCCAGGAAGACACATTAGCAAAAAAAAATATATATAGAGAGAGGTTGGGAGATACACATGAACTCACACTAAAAAACATATGAATATGCTGATATAAAAATTAGATTTTGAATTCATAGGATGAGAAGCAATGAGGCAGTGGGCCAAGAGCAAAATCTGGAAGACAAGTAATAAATATTTATCTGTGCAGACATCGTAAATCACGCTCATTATTTCTCTCCCCTGACTATTCTGTGCCTGGAACACCTTCTCTGTTTTTCTTTTATTCTGTGATGGATGTGAAATATTGTTTTAATGCAATCATAACATTGATTAGATTATCAGTTAATGAGTGAAATAAGTGCCAAAAGGTCAACAAATACCTTAAATCCTGACACATGTCAGGACAATATTTTACAACATTTAAGATTTGTCCCTTGTCCATGTCGGCTTATATTATTATTTTTATCAAAGAAGTGATATTGAACAGCAGATTTTTTTTCTTTTTTCTTATAGTCACGTAGCACTTTAAATCTGAAGTTGGAGTAATAAAACTATGTTTAGCTCCAGGATATGTCGTAATTCTAATCCTAGTTCACTAACTGGGCTGCCCAGTAAAGGAGCCAAGAAGCCTACTTCCATAAGACCAATCTCTCTGACATCTGGGCCTCTGCCTTACTCTGGGCTTCAGACAGATGTTGGTTGATTGTTAAGCTCCCAGGGTTCTTAGGGAAGGAGAAGTGAGTGTGGCCTGTGGTTCGAGAGCAGTTATAAAGTAGCGTGTTAATCAGGCAAACATGTGAATTATGGGCAAAGGCGTGTAGATGCTGAGGATGTCTTATCACCTGAAGACTTAAGGCCCTGTGAAAGATGTGGGGAAACTTCGTTATGGAAGTATTTTAATAGTGATGTGCATATATTCCAATCAGCCAAGTGAGCTAAGGACTTTAGGGCAATGGGTTCATGTCAGAATTTCTTCTTTGTATCAAATTTATGTTTATTAAATCTACTTAGGAAAGTTACATGCTTATGACCCTATGTTTATTTAGGGTATGGAGACACTGATTTAAATTAATAATAATCTATATGTTCACTAGTGACTGATCCCATTACTTTTTTCTGCTGCTATGAGGTTGACAGTTTTGTTTTTGATTGAAATGTCTCCAAATGGATGGAGTGCCATGAGATTTATGTTCCTCTCAGGAAGAACTGTAATAATTCTAAACATACCTGCCAAAAATCATGTTAGCATTGTCACTGTGACCCTGAAAGCATTTTAATATTATCATTTATTTGTTTAAATCTTCAGAGCTAATGTGCTAATCTTATCACCTGGCTGCAGACAAAAAATCACAGTCTGGCTCGACTTTTTGCCATTTTCATTAGGCAATATTTGTGGGTAATATCTGGTACCTAGTATTTTTGGCCAGTACCTGGTACTAAAAGCAAAGTGAGTAGGGTAGAGTCGAACTGACGTAGTGGAAAAACTCTAGAAATTAAGTATCTTGCAGCTAATGTTGACTACATCCCATGAATGTCAGCAGTTTACCATTTATATCTACAGGTTCTACTGTTTGTTTTTGCAGACAGCAACATGTTTTTTGTACATTATTACTGTATATTTAATTAGTTCTGTGGTCACAGTGTGTATCTTAGTGTGCAATAGGTCAAACAGAAGTTGAAACCTTCCTGCGCTGTATTACCAAAGCCAACTTCAGTCGGCTTGTTTCTAACCACAGAATGACCTACTGTGTAAAACATTCAGTCAATGTAAATGTGCTAAAACACCTATCAGGATCGTTTTCCTGCCTCTGCTAACTCTTAACACTCTCCTCAGATTTACAGTTGGGGGTCAGATTCCTTGTTATTCTCAGTCTGCACAGATTTATGGACTTTGGGTGAGTCTCAGTCAGGCCAGCCAGTGCTGAAATAATCATCACATCCCTGGGAAGAGACACACTCTCACACAGAGACAATTATCACAATAAATTGCATTTATGGTTATAATAAAAATAAAATGGAAGAAGCACACACACCGACACACAATTAGGTTTCACATGTATGATGAAACATATTAAAATAACTGCAATACAATGACATGTGCAACAAGAAGGATGTTTTGTATTTAAAAGCTAAAGTGATGCACACTTAACATCAGCAAATAAAGTTTAATTACTGAATTAAGCAGGAGCACGTCTCTTCGTCTGGTTGAGACTAACTGTACCCCCCGTCCAGCTTTTGTGCCAAGCGCATTTTCCAACATGTAAACATTGGTTAAATATGTGAACGTGTATTTTATATGTATAATATTTGATTTTCACATTCCGCAGTGAAGTGGGCGCGGGCAGTACTTTCTGAATGCTACATTGTAGAAAGCTTAGAGATGTGAACAGAACTTGCTCACCCCATAATGTCCAGTTGTCTCTCTATAATGGCCATGATACAGTTTGATTTGTGGATTAAACACTTATCCCTCCCCTCAGTCTGCCTTATTGATTTTCGCCGTCCCTCTCTCCTTCCACCTTTCTCAAGCCTCCCTCTAAAAGGTGAGGTGGACGTACGCCCTGATAAATGGCAGACGATTGATTTGTATTTAATTAACAATTTGCTGGAGACTCTCTCTCCCTCCCCACTCTGCTCCTCATGCCACCCCTCTCTTCTTCTCTCTATAAGGTCTCAGACGGTTTGTGAGACACAGAGTGAGGAGGAGAGAGGTGATGCATGGGCAATTTATAGTTTGATCGATAAGTCCTGGCCTAACATCTACACTGCCTGGATATGAGGGCTGGAAGGACTGTCACAGTCTAAATAGGGAAAGAAGGTGAATGCTGAAAAAGGAAAGTGGGACAGAAAGAAAAATACTATCATACAGAGACAGAAATAGCAGGAAATCAACAGTAACGTGTTAAAAATAAAATAAAAAAGGACAGCGTGACAAGTACATGTAGCTCAGTCTGTGTCTGATGTATAAAAAAGAGGAACAACATGCATGCTTAAAGAAATGTCATCATTCTGATAAACAACTAACTTCTCTTCTAACAGTTGATATTTAAATAGCAAAAAATATGTACCTTACCTAAAAGCAACTAAACATTATAGTTCTCCTTGAAGTAACCTAACCAAACCCTATAGCAGAGAAAACACCAAACAACCATACAATGGACGTTTTGGAAGCTTTAAATAGCAAAACTAACATTTATTAAATGTTTCTTTTAGTTTCATATGTGGCTCTTTTCTACAGAAGTTGTAATTCTAATGCATGAAATTTATAAATGTGTTTTTTAGTTTAGTTGGGACAAATGATGATGAAGACAAATAAGTGATATGTAATTTTCTTTTAAGTCATTTTTCAACTTCTATAGTTATTTTCTACTTTTGATTGTTGCCTGAGCCAAATGGGTAAATGTGATTTTTCTAGGCTATTTTCAGAAATTTTATAGGCCACATGATTCATATTTTAATCTAGAAAATAATCAGGTCAAGCAATAATAAAAATTAACCTGGTTGAAGCCCTGTTTTGATTATATAATACTTTCTGTTTTATATTTCTTCAGTAAAAGAATAGATCCCAATGCCTGAGAGAAATCAGACGTGACTGGTCAGTATTAGGGTTAAGATGAAGATAAGGGTAAAGACACAGCAAACTCTCAAGCCTTAACACCTAACTCTAACCATTACATCTCAAGTTTAAGTGTTGTTGTTCTTTGACAGATCCATCAGGGGGCAATACTGAGTTTATGTTCCTAATCTCCAAACTCCTTCAACAACAGCCCGAACACACACACACATGCACAGAGCACAGCACACCACAGAAAAGAAAGGAAAACATGTGGAAAACACTTCATCAAGCCAGCTTAAGAAACCCATCATTATCTGTAGCCCTCACTTGGAACAAGGTGAGAACAAAGACAAAGTCAGCGCTTCTGATCCCGCCACTTTGAATCACTGGATCTGGACACCACCCCCCACACCAATTCAAAACACACACACACACACACACACACACACACACACACACACACACACACACACACACACACAGATACAGATAGACAAAGTGGGCCGTTGAGTGGGCACCGTATGGGATGAGACCGCAGCATTTACAGCCCTCCCCATAAAAATGTTTTATCACACACCTTGTAATGCAACACATTAAGGGTTGCTGTTGTTATTTCCAGCAAGGTCATTTTTACCCCTATCCCCTACATCTTACAGTCTGCATCACAGTCTCGCTCCGTCTCTCAGCTTCTGCTCTTTGCTGTTCTTAGCCCGCTGTGACACCAAGGCATGATAGCATTATTATAGGCTACTCATAAAGGTGTGAAGACATATACACATGTAGCAGAGAGCTACAACGTGACAAGGTTATCTGTGACATCCTACATTAGAACCACATCTGCACCACATTCACGTGTTTGTGTCATTTTTTTCTTTGCTTCTTTGTTGAGGAACTCCTGTGAGTTTTGTGTGAACCGCTCACACTGTATTCCACTGTGTTGTGCAACCGTCTTCTGTGTCATTTCTGAACTGCCCTGGAGCTTATCTTGGGATTATTATTCTGTGTCAGACCTACTTTTACCTCAGCCTGTTCGAATAATTTTAGTCCTTCTTTTATTCAAATTTTTCATTCATCATCTTAATGAACACACATATATATTTTTTATTATTTCTCCCTTCATATTTAAGTCCACAGGCTTTTCTGGTAATCCTATCAGTTTGGCCTTACCCCCCTAACCCTACAACTCTCCTCCGTCTCCAGCAGTAATAAAAGAAAAGCATAATCCAGTGTTTAGAAATATGAGATTTACTTGTTGGAATCCGGTGAGCCATGTTGGATTAAGGATGGACCAGGCTGGCCCAGCGGCAGTGGCTTTGTGCCTCTTGGTGATCATGGGTCTGGATGGACAGACTGGAAGGAAAGTGTGAAAGCACAAGTTTGGATAGTTCCAGTTCTTTATCTTAAGCCTGATCCTGCCATAAACTGGTACATAAGTAAACCACCAAAGCAAGTGCTATATTATTTGCAACTAATTTTGCCTTAAAATACAAATCTGCTTTTGGTCGTCTCGTAAAAAACAATGATTCTGTGGACATGTGTGTGTTTCAATTTGCTATGTAAGTGTGTGTGAGGGTGATTGAGAAATCAAGTGGGTGTGTGCCCGTGTTATTTATTGGTGCCAGGATTTGAAATGAAAAAACAGGAAATTGGGCTTTTTCATTTTTCCCCTTCCTATTTTACTGCACCCTGCTCATTTCTTTAATACTCTCTAAAATGTAAATCCGTATGCACACATGCATCCTGGACAATGCACCCGATGTGAATTTTATGTAAAACCTATCTATAATTCTAGTCGACAATGTAACATATCACTCTATGTAATTTCATTACGTAAAAGGGTTTGGTGTTTGTTGGGGAGCAGAGGTAGCCTATATATGTGTGTGTGTGTGTGTGTGTGTGTGTGTGTGTGTGTGTGTCTTAGTGATGTGTGGGTGCACGCGCGGGCACGTATGTGGCTGGGGGTTTAAGAAGATAGAAGAAGTGATTATTAGTAAAGCCTTATGTTTGTGTCATGCCTGTGCGTAGGCTGCGGTGTGGGTCGAGGGTGAATGTGTGTCAGCGTCAAGATCTCAGAAATGCAAAGTAGGCAGAGGCATTAAATAAAGAGGAGAGCCTTTCATTGACATTAGAATAATCCAAGCAGTTTTTTTGTATGGAGATTTTACCATGCACTTATGTAGGAAGCAATCTACATATGGGACTGAATTAAAGAGGTTCAGTCCCTATAATGTCTATTATTCTGAGTAATGTAAAACAGAGGCTGATCTCAACTCTGATGAACCTTACAGGAAACATAAATGAAGAAATATATACTTTCTTTTATGTGTTTTATTATGGGACAAAGCAACAGCATTTCCATTTACTGGGAATCTAATCACATGTAATCTGAAATCACTATTTTGTAAAGAAAAAACCCATTTTTGTATTTTGTTTGACATTATGTTTGCCTTCATACATGTATTTTTTCATGCCTTTAAATGAGAGTTTATTTTATAGAAATGCATAGAATGGCTGTAAAATTTATTTAGTCTATTTAATCATGTTCACTGACAACTTTCATGCATTTCACTCAAAAGCAAGTCACCATTAACTAAAAAATTTAAAAACCTAGTATGATTATTTTAGTGTGATGCTTTATGTAACACAATGTACATAAATGCAAATAACTCACATTTGTTAGTGTACAGGTTTCTCTTACAATCCTTCAGTGTTCGTTTATCATTTTATCCTGGTGGGTGAATATTTTTATCTCTTTTTACAGCTCTGCTCATGCTGTTATTTTGAAATATGTGTCCTTATTTGAAGCTCATCCAATTGCTGCAGTCAGGAGTATTTTAATTTCTTTTTACCCATTAAACTGTTTTCTACAGCTTTACAACAATACTGTATGTGCATTTTACTATTTTAAGCAAAGAATGTTATTCCCTGTATACATGACATCTAGATATTTCTATCTAGACTTCTAGATAGAACACTACTTTCATAAGTAACCTCTGTATCTGGACATATTCAGTTACGTCACTCTGTTTTGTTTGAGTATCATTCGCCTCTTTGTATAAAGCGCCTCAGCCTGCACACATGCTTTACAAGCATATAAACACTGATGCTCACACACAGATGCAGAACCTTTTCTTTTATTAAGGAACTGCCAGATTATAATGTGGAAATCATGCTCTGCTGATATCGATTGAGAGAGGAAGGGGCGGTGTGTTGTTTAGTTGCCACGAGTGTATTCATACATATATATTTCTGCGGTGTGTGTGTTTTATGTGTTTGTGTGTGTGTGTAAGCTGTACCAGACACTCCAGTCTATTGGATTGAGATTCATTCCCTATTTAAGGGTCAGGGTTCGGGCCACGTGTGTGCTGCACGCCTCGCTGATCAATACTGCTGCCACACACCCTGCCTGACCCCAGCATTTTGTCACCATAAATCCCTGAGCTCCCTTTTCTCTTTTTCACCCCCCCCCTCCTCATACTCCTTTTTTTTCCTTCAGTCGTTTAAAGAAGTGAAGGAGTCAAGGGGGAGCACTTTGTAAGATCTAAATACGCTTAATGTAGCCAGGGATGGCTGTTTGATGGCTAATGCTCTGAGATTCAAGTGATGGTCTTCTCTCAGGAGGGATGTGCTGAGGAAGGGATTTTGATCTGCTTATTAGATGATGGCTCAGATTGTGTGAGGCGAAAGATCAAAACCTATACGAACCAAACCAATAACAACCCAAATGTATAAAAATGCAACAAATGTCTGTCTGGCAATATTTCAGACGTTATGAACATGTTTGTATTATTTCTTTACACGTGGGAAATAAAGTTGACAATTGCACACAGAGCAGTAACATTAAAAGTGCCATTAGTAGTTAAAGATGTCAAGTCCTCCTTTTCAGCAACTTTAAGTCACTAAATGTCACATGCAGACACACAAATGCATGCACATGCCAAAATAAAAACACACCACACATTTGCCCTTCCTTAGTGTCCTTCACACATCCTTCGGCCTGCTCCTCATTTCACACCAGATGCAAACACAGTGCCCCTTCACCTCCCATCATGTCTGCTCTACATACCTCCCTCCCACATCCCTCCTGCTTTCCTTCCCTCTCTCCCTCCATCCTTCCCTCCAACTCTGAAGCAGACAGTGGTAGACGTCATGGCGTGCAGACACATCTGCCTGTCCACTTTGATGTAGTAGCATAAGGTTTGCTTTATCACCAAGGTCAGGGACGAACAATCTATTGAATCCACTCATTATTATTACAGCAGGTATAAATAAATTTGGATAGGAGGTTGCACCTTGAACTTTGAACCTTTAGCCTCAGTTGAAATTTATTGTTTTGCCATTTTTCCCCTGTTGCTTGGTGACAGAAGGTGTGTTTCTCAACCTCTCCATCTCTCCCCTCCTTTGTGGTCTTTGGTCCAGTGTGCAACAAATCCATTAACTGAATGAGATGGATGCTGCCACTCTACATATGCAATATTCAGAGAAATAGTTGCCATACAGACAAAACTGAAAATATCTTGTTTAAAAGAAACATAATCATCATGCTAGGTGGTATAAGTGCTATAATAAATATGCAATATGTGAAATTAGTTACCAAATAATTTTAAATAATAAGGAAATCCAACACCATCAACTTATCAAATAATAAGTTGCTGTGTTGTTTTAAATTGGTTATTAGAAATGTATTTTAGTTCTGTGGATGGTGAGAAAACAGTGAGAATAGAGCCCTGCTGTGCTCTGTAAAACAGAAACTGTTTCATATACTGTATTTAAGCTTTGAATAGAACATGAACATAGCTGTACTGTACTCATGCGCCTCTGTTAACAATAGTTCAGCATCTCCCTCTTGTCTTTGTCCCTCATCCTTTCCCCACCCTCCCTACCCCCAGAAACCAAATTATAAAATCATCGAGAGCATGATGAGATTGCTGCTCGGTTATTAATCTTCAATAAATACATCTTGACCCAGGGATTAAGTGTGTGCCCTCTCCACCCCCTTGTCCTCTCCACTCACTGCCTGCCCTCTTACCCCAACACACACCAGCCTCACATCTCTCCAGAGATTCTTTGACATGAATTATGAAAAAAAAGAAAGAAAACAACAACCAAGGTTTCAGAGAGAGAAACGGGCTGGAACAAATGTTCCAACCTGGACTGAGTGTTGGCAACTGATGATGGCAACCTTGGGGAGGGAGGGAGGGGGGGCTGAAGCAGGATTACTTCTTCTGTCTGGGAAAGACAAATAGCATGACTAGAAACACAGTCAAATGGAAACCTGAGCACTTATGTCTAGGACTGATACACTAAATGGATTTACAGACATGCTATTTTTCACATATTTTGTCACATATTGCACATGTACATAGTTTATAGAGCACAAATATTGAAAAAAACACAAAAAAATGTTTCAGGATCAGAAAATGTTATATTATTATTTAAAAAATCATCTATTCTTAGCAGTCTGTAAATAATGAAACAAATAATTTAGAATTAGAAGAGAAACGTTTTACAAAAAATACACTGCATTTGTACATGATAGGAAATGGAACTAAATACTGCTTACAAACTACAACTACCACGAATATGGACTGTTAGCTATTAAAAATAAACAGTTCTGTTCTGTGATAACTTTATCATGTGATTAATATTCCCCTTTGACAGGTGTAATAAGAGAACACCTGCTACAGGCTTCTGGCCGCATTCATTACCTGTCGCTTTTTAGATGCAGCACTCGGCAGCAGTAACACGAGGAAATGACATGACCTCAAAACTGTGATTACAGGTGGAAATTTGGATTTAGATAATGAAATTATAAAATGTGACATGTTTAATTCAAGTGGATGAGAAGCGTATGTGAACCCCCATCTTCAGGCCTTTAAGTTGGGACTTTGGCTGGACCAAAAGTGAAAGTTTTGTTTTGAAGTCACTCCAGTGGCCACATTCATCCTTTGCTCAGTTCTGACTACTCTCTCAGTCCTGCTGCTGAGAGGCCCCCACATCCCCACAGCATGATGCTGCCACCACTAGGCTCCACTGGATGGTATTAGCTAAGTGATGAGCAATGCCTGGTGTTCATCAGACATAGTGACTGGAGTTCTGCCAAAAGAGATAGTTTTCATCTCTTCAGACCAGAGACTGGGCTGCCTATTATTCAGGGTAGCTTCTGAAGCTCTGTAACTGTTCACTACTCAGTCAGTTGCCCATCCAAGTCTCGTCTTGACCAGTTTTGACAGATGACCAGGTGAGTCCTAGTGGTTCCAAACTTGTTACGCAGTGATGGAGGTCACCTTGCTCCTGGAAACACTCAAAGCTTCAGAAATGATCTATGTCTTGCAAAATCCCAAATAAAATCCACGATAGGTGGCTGTAAGTAAGATGAGTGCTATATTGTGACAAAAGCACCCGTTAAAATGTTGACTATGCACAATTTGATGTCAGAACTATTGCATTAGCCCTTTACAAACAAAGAACCACTGTCGAACCAATGTGGAATTATTTTTTTTAAAGCAGACAGACATTTTTGTCAGACAATAGCTGGATCATTGATATCCTTTTCTCTTTTCTTTCTCCCCACTGTATAGAAATACTGGAATTAAAATGCTAACACACAAACATGCAGGGCTTTCTCTCCTTGTCTCTCCTCCCCTCCTCTCTACTCACAGCTGACAACCAATGTGAGCAATGAGTGCTTTAGCTACCCTTTCCTTCCTTTGCCATTCCAGCTGCTGGTTAAATGAAGTGATTTATTGCCTCCTTCAGCCAGACATCAGAACAGACTTGGGATCAGGAAGACCCTCTTTGATGGTTAGCAGACGGGTTCTAGCTGTTTTGCTGTCATGCAGAGTATGGCTGCTTGGCTTTCACTTTGACAGACATGATATTGTATATTCTTCCTCCAGTATAACAGAATTTCCTTTTTGGGTTTTCCAAGGTTTGAATGCAGGAATTTGCTCCTGAATGTTTCCTATCCTGCTCTGGCTTTCCTTTCCCTTGTGCCACTTACCGATGACAGCTGAGCAATGACCTTTTCCGCGTGTAGTGATAATTGAAAAGCGTGCTGACTGGCTGCTGGTACAGCGACCATCTGTGAGTCTGAGTGGTGTGGTGAGTGTTGCGTTCGTGGGCGGGGAGGTCGAGGGTTGTGTGAGAGCCAGACAACCTCCCGTGGGGAGCTGTTAACACCTCATAGACGCCAAAAAGCCCTGAGATGGCCCTTTGCCGAGCCTGTGCTCCTAATAAGAAAAAAGGTGATTATCTCACTGTGAGGA
Organism: Ctenopoma multispine; assembly: GCA_034779795.1. Taxonomy (NCBI): domain Eukaryota; kingdom Metazoa; phylum Chordata; class Actinopteri; order Anabantiformes; family Anabantidae; genus Ctenopoma; species Ctenopoma multispine. The sequence goes on from JAUYWH010000004.1 coordinate 7,179,559, forward strand.
AAATACAAGTACAAGCTTTTATGAATCCTGACAACAGCTATAAGAGAACAAAACACATCAAAAACATGGAAATACATTAATATTTTAAACTAATAAAAGGTGCTTGTCAGCACATCTGCACCATCTTTATTTTCTTTATGTGAAGATTTATTACCTTAAATCATTCAGCTGACTCACAAAAATAATTAAATACAAATTTAATAATTATTAATTTCAGCCATTAATCAAAAGAATTTCAACAACATGCAAAAGAGCTGGTTGCTGTCTAGTTATTTATTTATTCATTTTTAAAACGTATAAATTAGTAAACACCTTCATCATCAGTGGTAAAAGATATTTGCTATTGTTTTTGCATTTTGTCCATTCTGAACTCACAAATTTGACTGATAAAATATATATATGTATTCTAGTCTGTATAATACTATTCTTGCAATTTTGTGAATATAGTAAAATATACCTGCAACTCGAATAAAACTGTGAAGCAGTTGTTAATCAGTATGCGTCTCATGCACACACTGCCTAGTTAATGCCCATACGAAATGCTTTGAAGATTGCATAAAAAATGACAAACAGCTAAACAGCAGCAGTGGGAAGAAGAGCTGAGTGATGCATTGACTCATACATTTCCAATATGAATGTCCCTGAATGCATTTCAGTCAACCATTGCAGACAGATTACCAGATATTGCATTCCCGTCTAAGAATGAAATGAAGAGATAATTATGCAGCTGGTGGATAATGGAGAGGTGGAGCTGTGATAGATTTGATTAAAGTTGTCAGTGAAAACACACGCTAATGACCATGTTGATTAGTTAGATTGCTTTAATGGTTCTGCTGCCATTAATCTACAGCATAAACAAAAGTATCCTGTTGGTCGGTGCTGTGTTTGCAGTTTGTTTGCTTGTGTGTGCACCATCATAAAGATACGATATATTTGTATCTTCTTTCTTGCATATTTTTGTGTTGCTGTTTTGAAATAAGAATATTTAAACCCAGTGTGTCATTAATATCAAATATTTAATATTTTACTATCCTTGAATTCTTGTTTTTCTTTTTTGTAAAAACAAAAAACTTAAATCAGGTAGACGAGGTACAACTAATCTTCCTTGCTTCTTACTTTCTTATATCTTCTTCTTAATTTCTAGCACATTTTTCATTCTCATCTCTGCCTCTGCCACACAACCACAAAGCCCTGAACGGTGGAGAATAGTAGCCACTATCAGGTTGCCTTAATTGAGTGATAATTGTACCACAGATAAGCCGCTGTGCTGCTCGTCCTCTTTCCCCTGATCTCTTCATCCCCCACCTTCCCAAAACGAAAAAGAGCACAACACAGCTTCCTTGAATCCACGCATACATTTACACATAGACACACACACACACACCAAACGGCCTCCCATCCGTTGCTGCTCCATTAGGTCTGAATTGTGGCTGTGATGTGTAGGACCCAAGGGAGGTGTTATTGTCAGACCTGATTTACTCAGCACCATCTGACATGAGGCTGGGGGCTTGTGTGTGTGTGTGTGTGTGTGTGTGTGTGTGTGTGTATGTATGTATGTGTGTGTGTGTGTGAGCCAACAGGCATACCAGGCTTAGAGTCCTTTAGAGAAAGGACAGCTAAAAGCAACAGTTTAACAGTAGCTGCAAGGCAACATGAAACACTAACTGTGATTTAAATACAAATTTTTATTTCATAATTTACAATATGAAGTTTTTATTATATAACTGCCTGTACTGGTGATTTTATGAGGTAATTTGTTGTTTGTTAGCATTGCAATTTAGAAACAAAACATAGTTAACACACAGACACTGCACTTTTTAAATACTCTTTTTAAAATCTACACCTAAAATATACCATTATTATTATTGTATTATATCCTGCGATACACTGCAGAGCTATTATTCTTACCATAAAATGTGTTTAGAATAACATAGATGCATAACTAATATTAAAGGTTAAATATTTTTTAATTACAAAATATATATACATTTTATTGGTGATATACTTGCTAAATTGTTGGACAAATCATACTTTCCACCAACATTATACAATCATACTTTCCACCCTGTACACCTCTGACTTTCACCTTTCACAGGACACTGAGTCCTGTCATCTAAGCTAGTTGTTTCCTGTTATAAACTAGCTTTAACACAATTTAATATGCTTCTTTGTAGCTTTGGAAATTCATAAAAAGCAAAAAACCATAAACTGCAAAATGTCACAATTTTCCTTTAAATTGTATTGTAAATAATTTCAACTGACACTACGCTAATTTTGGTTATTTTAATTATGAATTTAAGAATCCTGCCTCTACTTAGCACAAGGTTTTGATGTTTTCCAGCCAGAACAGGACAATTTAAAAATATTCTGCTCTGTTTCTACAGCATAGAAAGCATGCTTTAGGCTGTTTGAAGCCAAACATCACTTGGTCTTCAACTGACTTTTTATTTAGAACCGAGTTAATCACATCCACGTCTGCACACAGTTATTAATTTTAGAATTTTGTTTTATTTTTGGAATCTCTTTCAAGCTTCCTCTTCCCTACACATGTAATAGCCATCAATTACTTTTTCACATACCACTGCACAAAAAGATACCACTGCATTCAGTGTCTTTACTTAAGGGAGCGAGCTCACCCACGTCTACCAAAGAATGACCTTCAATTACCTGTCAGACCAGTCAAACATTTGCACATAATCCCTCAACCCCTAGTTCTCACATTATGTTCCCACCATTCACTTACATATTGTGAATCAATCTACATTACACCTCACTGACAGCTCATTTTCCGACTTCTACAGCCCATCTGCCAAATTGCATATCCCACTTAATCATCCAACTTAATTTAATTGTTTCCTGAGAAAATGGTGGATTTCCAACTCAATCTGAAAGAGTAGAGTGAGTTAATCCCAGTTACTTGCTTAGAAAAGTTATTTAAGTCTCCAAAATCTCACACTCTCCATGTGGCAGAGTTGTTCTAAAGATAAGAGATTAAGGTAAAACAAAATACAACAAAATGGAAGTACAAATTCCACATGTGAACCAATTCTAACACTTAGTGCATGTAGTTTTAGCGTAAGTGGTCTGCTGCAAGACTCTGGTAACCCGTCTGCCATGTTGTCTTCATTTGGTGAAAACGAATCACAATTAGAACTTTTAAGCTAAGTACTTCCTGTTTGAGTATGCGTTAAATCAGCCTGTCTAACCCCAAATACAAACAGTCCAGTAAACTGACCACAGCAGATATCGTAGGAGATTAGTGCAGCCTTTGACACTTCACTCTCACCCCCTTACTGTCTCTGCCAAAAACACTCTTTGGATCAGGTTACACACCTGTCGCTTTTGCGAGGAAACAGTGATACCTGCCACTCAGCTGGAAGGATTCAGCTGAATATCCTGTCTGGCGTTCCTTTTCATGTTCAGGGAACCCGAGGAGCCGTGTGGGCAGCCATTAACTGTGGAGGAAGTTAGAGGTTGCAAAACAACAGGTTTGAGCACAGGACAGGTTTAAAGACCTTCATACATTTCATACTGAAACTGTAGATTTGCACACACATACGCAAAACTGTGTATACAGAAACACAATAAACATGAATGTGGGTCTAAAACACTGATTATTTTTGATTTTCTATATCTACCTTGATTATGTTGGTAAGAAGTAGTAGTAGAAGAAGAACATCTCTTGCTTAAGTAAAACTATAAATACAACTATATAAACGTACTTAGAAAAGTACAATATGAAAATATACTTATGGTAAAGGTATAATAAGTACAACATGGTATATAAAAACTAATTATACAAAATTGCCCCATTAGACTGTTAGATTTTAACCTGATGACTAGACTACACAGGGATTATTTTAAGTGTTATATATGCTGTTCACAATTTTTATTGATCTGTTTAATATGTCAAATAAACAATGTAACTTAAAAGTATGGTCATATAATGTAGAGGAGAAAAATGTACAGTAATTCACCCCGAAATACAGCAAATATAGCAGCTATACTACAGAGTAAATCCAAAATCAACAAATTTGATCTGAATTTGGCAGAAATTGAAATATAGCGGCCTGCAATTAGTCTTTGGTTTAACAGCTTAAGGGTTGTAAAAACACTCCACAAATTGCTTAGAGATGATGAGCAGACACATCCATAAATATCCAGGGGAGGGGAACATCCACAAATAAATAAATAAACATAAGCAGCAGATTCAAAGTGTGACAAATTATATAAGGCGGAGATTAAACTTGAAGTCTCTGTATCATCTACGTCTGTGCAAGGGTGTTTGCACACATACATATCACAAACCGTTTGAGAAACAAATACATAAACATGCAATTGCACGTGCACACATTCACATGCACACACTCACACGCACACACATATATACCGTTTAATCTATTTAATTGAACCTGACTTTGAATAACTACACAAATGAGGACATTCACAAGGGGCACTTGATCCCCTCTCTGCTAATGGATTGGAGATTCCTTTCCCATAGGGGCATTTGGGCAAACAAGACCCAGTAATCTCTGAATTGATGAGTTGACTCTCTGTCTGCATCAAATTTCTCCACTAAAGAGCTGTTGAACTCCTGATACAGTGTTGGTAGTTAGCCAGAGACTCAATTTGCAGAAACACGCAGAACTGTGGCTCACTCTGGTTTCACTATCAGCACTGTGATATAGATGCATAGGGTAGATGCTGAATGTAAGATATAAGATTATTCTGTTGCCTAACTTTGTTTTTTTAAATCACTTGTTACTCATTTTGTGTCTTATGATCCACAATTTTGTAGTCCAGTCAAAAAGGATATAACTCTGTCTTGATTTAGATGACAAATTTATTAAAGTCCTGTTATTTAATCAGGAATCACCATCAGCATCATTACCAGGAATAAATAGGACATAGAACATTTTCCACATAAACAAACATATACATGAGACCCTGGAGGCTACAGCAGTTCTTCCATGGGGTTGTTTTCAGTAGAACAAAATCAACGAGATACATCTGACAACACACAAATGCATAGAAATAATTGGACCCCTAGGTACCGTTTAAGACAACATCTACATTTTTGCCTATATCCCTGTTTAAGAATGTACAAAGTCCTCATATCTGGGTTCTTATTCGTGTCCAAGAAGGGAACTGTATAAAAATAAAGTCTCCACAATGATAAACCATTATATTTATATATAGACATTTGGCAACAACTAGACATTTAAAGACTCTGAACAATGAACTGAATTCTGCACCTGAACACCCTGTAGAAAACAGACAGCAACAGGAAGAGGTGAGAATATGTCTATGAAAATGTATCTGTCTGTGGTCTCTACATTGTTCTGAAATAGCTTCTAGAGGTATCTAAAACTGAACATTTTTGAGTGTCTCTTGCTTTACAGATAGTTTTATGATCGAAGGACAATTTTTAGGCCAAGTGCTTAGTAATGAAAAATATTTCCTCCTCCCTTCCATCTAGATCACACATTTTATTTAATGGATCTGTGAATCAAATATTGGTGACATCCAAAGACAAAGGTCTAGTCCTTTACATAATCACCGTCCAGTTCCTCAAATCCAATAAAAGACACAGAAAACAAAATAAAAAGATATTGTCCAATCAAAACTGCCCATGGTCCACTTCATCCAACCAGGAGACAGGACTGGCAGGAAAGTCTGGGTATCCTCCACTGCTGCCTGTGGAGAGGTCCGAACTGGGACCATTGGCTGCCCCCATGGAGACCCTCACAGAGGGGTTGATTCCAGGCCCGCTGCCCTGGCCCATAATAGAAAGACCAGAATCGGGATAGACCAGACTGGTGATGAGGGGCTGGTGTCTGGGTAGTGCCTGAAGTGACCCCGGTGACTGAGGAAGGCCATAGGGGCTGTTTGAGCGGATGTCATGGAATTGGTCTTGAGAAGGAAGGACGCCGTGCTCCAGGGGGAAGGAACTGTGGTTGTTGCTCCCTTGGCGGCCCCCCATGGCCGGAGAGGACTCACTCAGACTGCTGTACATACCGTTAGTGTGGCCAAGCTCTGACATGGGTGGTTCATCTGTGCAACGTGGATAAAAAGACAAAGGCAGTAGTTTTAAATTTCCACAATGAACAAAATCAAGTTCTTATACTGTATAGACCAATAATTGACACAGAAATGTTTTGCATTGAAATCTCTGCTTCTGTTTCTTTAAATCTGCACACATTTTTCAAATCAAGTTCAAGTTCAGTCTTGCAGATGCTGCCTTTGAGGGAACTAAACATTCTGACTTATTATAGAAGCACAATGGTGACTAATAACAATACTGATAGCTGTTTTTCGTTTAGGTCACGAGCCAGCATGCACCTTATTAAAGTTACTTATCACGCCAATTTCTAAGGTCCAAGGCTTTTTTTTTAGGTTGAGACATGCTGCAGTATAATCTGGAGGTGTGCAAAATAAGTGGCTGAAGTCTGTACCTGTGAAGGACACCTCTGCGTCACTGTCCATTCCCTCCTCCTGGATGCTGTCCTTGTCAGATTTGGAGCTTCCTCGTGACCGCTTCATGTTGCGGAAATACTGCCCCCACCTCTGCCGGCCAGCGTCTTTCTTCAACCTTTTCTCTTTAGCTCGCCTGTTCTGAAACCAAACCTGGGCAGGATAAAGATGGATAAATAAAATAAATAACGTTTCCTTGTTCGATTGAAGGATGTAGAGTGATGTCTAGAATTCCATGAAAAAAAAATTGTTCAATTTAAAAAACTACATATATAAATAATTTGAGTAAATTACTGATAAATACTTCTTGAGACAGCTGAAGCTAAGTCTTTTAAACAAAGTTCAATATACACATTTTTGAGCAATGTATCCTCCCTATGCATACCTAACTATGCATACCGTATACTCTTGTTACTGTCTTTTGGTCATCATGCCTTTAATGCTCATGCATTAAGTCCCCTACATCCAAAGTCATCTTTACTTGATACACATTTTAAGTATAAAATAAAATTAATTTTCAAGGACTGTCTGGACACCACTTCACCCCTCCGTGAGCCCAAGTCAGAGACTATCACAGTGACACTGAGCAGTAATCCAGGGACCAGTGTCCTCTTCGCTAGATTTATCATGCATTTAATTAACTTCACGACAACTACAAGTCGTCCTCACCCCCGGGAGCAGATGGGTTAGCGTGCCACTGACTTAAATCATTGAATTTTTCCTATAATCTGATCTATAAATTGTTGCTGGATAGACTACAGTACACATGCAGTTTGTGGTCCAATAGTTGACTTCTTGAACACATTTATAAGACACAAAATGAAAGAATACTGTATGTCTTATGAATTGTATCTTATTATACAAAATGAATACATTTTAGTCACAACCACAAAAAGCACTTTTACATTCTCCTTAATGATATTCTGCCTGGAGTGAACCCTCTTCACCTCCTCCCTTTCACTGAATAATGAGGAGCATTTTAGTGGCTTCCAGCTCTACTTTTGTCCTTGCAAATAAAACAATATATATGACCACCACCTAGCAACCAGCGCGAGACTCGTCAGCAGCAGACAATATGCAAGGGGCCCTCTCAGAATTGTTAACGAGCTTGCACTTAAACCACGCTGACTTTCATGTGGGCTTCATTTTACTCCATCTAGCTGTAAATTTGACGCCAACACCCACTTACACACTATTATTCCTATAGTCGGCTTGTGCCAGTTCAGCCACAATAGTCTCTTGATAATGAAGCCAAGACACTAATGGAATAGTTCTTAATGGATAATAATATACTTTACCTGCACAACCCGCATGTCCAGGCCCGTTTCTGATGATAGCTGCTCTCGAACATGGCGGGCAGGTTTGGGAGAGTTGTTATAAGCATTCTTCAGGGTTTCCAGCTGTTTAGCAGTGATGGTCGTGCGTGGCCTTTTCGCAGTCGAGTCTGCTTCTGAAAAATGTATTGAATTACCACAATGTAAGTAAATGAGTAGAAATGTTTCTACTGATGTGAGGCCTCATCATCATCATCATCATCATCATCATCACAAGTTTCTAGGCCTGAGGTTTCAATAAAAAATTGTTTAATTAGCAAACATGGTGCTAGTATATTATATTTTCATATATGTCAGTGCTGTCCCTGACATATATGACACACAGTACAGGAAATATTTATGATAAAATGTTACTATCAACAAGACAAATATTCTCTTATTGAAAAGGGCTAGTCACATAAAATTAATAAAAACACAAATTCACTAATAGCATAAAATAGCAAGTATAATATACAAGTTTCTAATTTTACATAAATGAATATAATTCTCCTCTGCCTATAAACCAAAACCTGGCATCCTGTGCATAATTGCATCATATCCACACATCTGTTGGCCAGCACAGCAAAATACAAAACCATCATCCAAATGGATGCTGCCCAAGTAATTGCACCCTCTCATTAGTAAAATAAACGTGTGTGTTTTTTGTGAAAACTTGTGTTAACTCCCTGCATAAATCAGCACTTGGTGCAGGGCAGTAAATTCAAATAAACAGATGGGGAGATAAAACCTGACCATGCCCAGTCTGCTCTCTGAAGTACACAGCCTCTGGGATTTTCAGTTTTATGTTATGTGGTGTTGATAGACTGTTGATATTAAACATGATATCTAATGAAAATACTATAAATGATTTATTTCAATAGAAATTGCAATAAACACACAACATATATAAATAACATTTTTAAAATACTGCAGAATTGTATATTTTGGGGAATATTGTTTTGTCTTAAATTAATTTTTTAAACAGAAGATGAAGAAGTAAGAGAAAGTATTTCCCATTTAAATTGTTTCAGTACACTTTGATAAGAAAACAGGCCTCTTATAGATTTGAACAACTTTGTTATTGCAGATTTGAGTATAAACCTGACTTTATGTTCAAAGTGAGTTACACATAACTAGCATGCATGAATAAAAAATATGCCTTTCCAAAATGTGAATTTTGTATTCAATACAAATTTTCATTTATAAGCATTAATATATTATAATCATTATAACTGTATACTTTTTCTTTTTCTTTTTCATGTGCATCCACATGGAAGTTACCGAGCTTTGTCCCTCTTTCTGAATCTCTGTTGGGGAATCACGCACTATCTCTGGCACAGTAATAAGAGTTATTGAAAGCTGATTCCTCTAAGTGCATAGTGCAAGTGTAAGCCTCTGGGACTCCACTTTATGCAGTTTGCTATCGATTGGGTTGCGGGCAACGATGCAATTAGCACAGGTGGGTCAAAGTTTATGAGTGACCTCATTGTCACGTCAAACACACAGCTCAGAGCAGGTGATTAAGAACAGGCTGACAGGTGACGCGCCATGCACAGACCTTTTCTGTGCAAAAACGTGCGCGCGTTGTTCGTTTTAAGCCAGTAACAGAAACGTGGAAAGAGTGACATTTCTCAGCTCACCTCTCTGTTTGGCGGTTTCGTAGTCGGCCTTACAGACCAGCCTGCTGTCCTCCATCAGATAGTACTCGTCACCCGTGGCCAGCTGCCTCTTGCACACGATGCAGGCGAAACAGTGCAGGTGATAAACGAAGTCCTGCGCTCTCCTCACCACCTGTGTGGGCGGTATCCCCTGCTGACAGGCGGCGCATTTGGTCCCGAATCTCCTTTTGGAAAATGAGAAGTTTGCCATGACTATTATAGCTATATAATAGCTTTCTAAGAATCAAGTTATGACGTGCCATTCATAAAAAAAAATGGCTTGTTTGTTTGTTTGAAAGCTACTCACTTGAAGAAGTCCTCTTTGCAGTAGACGCTGTCGCCTCTGCTGAAGCACTTGTCCGCCAGTTGCGCCTGACAGTCGTTGCATTTCAGGCACTTGCTGTGCCAGTGGCGATCCAGCACTTTGAGGATAAAGCGGTCTACGATGTGTTGATTGCAGCCTGCACACACTGGGATTTCTGCAGGAAACACGACGGAGTGTTTATTGTGCTTAATATAAACTCAACCCACCAATTACGTTGATGGTTACACATATTTCATTATGCATATGTTTTACAGCTGAAATTACGTTTGTCTGATTCATGTTTGTCACACCATTTTATTGTTTCGTTTTTTTTATTCTACTTTATAATATTTAGGTTCTTTTAAATGGCTGACTACAGTATTTTTCCATTTCATGTTTCTAAAATGATTTCATAAAATAATAATTATGCAGCCAATAACACTGGATATGATTGCAGGTTGCCGGTAATGTTTGATGGAGAACAGAGGAAATTAAGCAGATACATTATTTGGCTCATACACTAACAAGCCGTGACTTAATAGCAACATACAGGATGAAGAAAGTGGTTCTAAAAAAAGAGAAATTCATGTTCGTGAGTAATATATGAAATAATGTGGTTAAACGGATCTATTAGTTTTTCTTTTTTTTTTTAAAGAAAAATAATTTGGATTACTAAATGTTCCAATATGTTATTCATGTGTTCTTGTGCATTGACTCAAAGATTTCGTCAAGACCGTGACTGAAGTGGAACCATTTCAGGCTGTCGTGGCCTTAGCGCCATGTGATCGAGAGAGAAATGAAAATATCCACCTAGAAACCACTGTTGTATTTAGTCCTATGCACCTCACTGATTAAAACCCCAACATTTTCAAACCTTTTCCAGAATTGTTAGAAATAAACACGGATGTCTGCGTAAAGTGGCGCAAACAAACATTGTTTGAATAATGTAAATTACAATGACACATTTATTCAGCCAGCATATTACACTGAAAAAACTTAAACTTAAGAAAACAATACATAGAAACCGACGGCGAAGGAGGTCATTATGCGTGTAGATCCAGTTCTCAGTATTATTAAAATGAAATATTCTAAATTTCGAAATGATGTGTACAGCATCGTCTTGGAATTAATATATCATTAATCGAATATTGATCGACTAATCATTACTTCGTCCCCTGTAATTCTCTTTAACACGGAGCATCCGACATTTATTCACGGACATTTTCAGGTCCAACAGACCTACGGTGCACAACAATGTAAAACTCTATTTGAATTTTTTTTAACAATGTTACCTTAAAAAAGTCTTAGGCATTTTAATTTTGTAACAATAAACAAAAACAAACAAACAAAAAAGAACAGAAGTTAAATAAGGACAACTGAAATGCCGAGTAAGATGTCATCAAGCCTCTTTATTACTAATTAAAAGAAGCTCAACCACTTCATATTCCATCCGTGCAAGGAATCGCATTCCTATTGTTCAGTTGTGGACAATTCATGAAAAATTAACGAGCCATTTCTACCGGCAAGTGGGGTGGGAAGCCACGTCAAGAACAGGTGTATCCAGGTCATCATTAATTCAACGCGCTCTGTAAAACTAGAAAGCTGCGGCCTAAAGTCTCATGGTTCAAACCAATAAGGTGTCCAGAATATTTACTCACTTTGTGGGGCCCACTTAGAAAATTCAATTTCAACTGGAATATTTTTTATTTGAATTTTCTCCTCATAATTGTTTAAAATAGACCGTTCAGCGGTAAAAATGTACAAGACTATAGTACAAAAAAACAACAACCATCTAACTGAAGTTAATATGTTTTTCATTGGTTTACAATTTTTTCTCCAACACAGCCTTAAATCTACACACGTGAGACTGAAAAATTCATAAAACTGATTAATCCCACACTAGTACACTAAATATTATAATGTATCGAAATGTGATTGATCATTTGTCAGAAGCTGAAGGGTAAAAGTAGCATTGCCGAGATCTAGACAACAGAAAATACGCATGTTCAGTGCCTCAGCGGCGGTAAAACTGCAATTACTCCTACATCCACAGGCCTATTTCACTGCGCCATAGCTATCTGATCACATGCAATCCACACTAAAATACATGCAAAACGAATATAGTTTGTGTTGCAGTTACCTTTCCGTAACTCCTCACTGTGCGACAGCAAAGCAAGAAGCATCTCCGCGTTATTTGGTGCCTCTTTTGGAGACTTGCGCTCACCACTTCCATCCATAGCTCATGGTGTGGGCCTACATTAATGCAAATCTGTCCTTTTTGTCATGCATCCACATTAAGACACCAGGCAGGTGTGTGTGTGGGGGTGTGCGTGCGTGCGTGCGTGCGTGTGCGCGCTGGAGTTTGCTTTTCACTCTGCTGAAGCCTGTGCAGGATTAAGCTGCGCCGTATCCTGGGCGACGGGGAGATAGATTAACATCACCTACTGATTCCCTTACCCGGAAGAAGAATAAACAGGAAACCAATCCAGTGTCAGCGTGAGGTGGTAACGTCACTCAGAGACGCGTTACAGTATTGTAGTGTATTACTTTCCAAACAAGGAATCAACAACACATTTATCGAGCATCACTTTCGACTCTTTTGCTTTAAATTAGAGACTCGCGTCAAAAAAATCCACTTTTCTCCAACTCTGAAATTACTTATAGTTCTCATAATTAGGACAAGAGGGGGCGACGTGATAGAAATCATCTGATCTCTTTATAGGCGACATTAAAAGGAAAAGAAAACTGTCTAACTGATACAGGTTTCTGTATTATAAGAAGTAAAATGATCTTGTGTTAGATTAGATGTATTAGAGTAGATGTTTATCATCTCCATGTAAAAACTAAACTCATGTAACAGCAACATGCGGTAAAAACAAAAAATTGACCTCAAAACGTTCAGAAACAGAACAATATAATCATGCTGAATTCTTTTTATGTAAATCCACCAAATTGGTTTCTTTCGAGGATTCGACTGAGCAGTTCATTTAAAATTATTAAAATGATTATTTTAATAAATGTATTGGTTTTGAAGTAGAACATTTGTCTTTGAAGTAACAATTTACTTTCTAGTCTTCCACGTATTGTTAGGTTTTAAATAAGATAAGCAAATTATTATTTTTATTATAGGGTTATTATAATTCGTCGTCGTACTGGTAGCAACATCAAAAATAAATTTTTTTTGGATTTAATACACTTGACTGCTCCTTCAGTCTTTGTATCTGATCAGATTTTAAATAAGTAATCACACACACACACGCACACACACGCACACACACACACACACACACACACACACACACACACACACACACACACACA